>JAUESI010000026.1:2800751-2814669 GCA_032275145.1 Synergus laeviventris | reverse complement strand
AACCCTTCCCGGGCCAGAAGTGTAAGCATATTAAAGATTCGGGTCTTATTTCGATTAAAATAAAAACAAACGAACCTGCCGAACCGGGTTTGAAATTTATCTCGAATCGGGTTATCTTTTTGGGTTATGTTCCCGAAAACCGCCCGGGTTAGATACTCAAGAACTGAAAATATTCGGGTCTATACCGAGCAAGTAAAAAAAATGAACCAGCGAGTCGGTTTTGAAATTCTATCCGGATCGGGATTACAGGTCGGATTATTTTCCTTAAAATATTGGCTTCAGGATTTGATAAAATAAAAAAACAAACCCGGCGGATCGGGTTGGAAATTTATCCCAACTCGGGTTCTTGGGTCGGATTATCATCCCGAAACTCTTCTCGGACCAGATTTGTAAGTATTTTAAAGATTCGGGTCTTATGTTGGAAATTGATCCCGAAACCTGGCCCGGGTTGGACACACAAGAACTTAAAAGAATCGGTTCTGTACCCGGCAAGTAAAAAAACTGAACATTTTTATATTTATATTATTTATATTATTTCTTGGGATGTAAAATATTTCAAAGAATTTCAAAAAACTTGAAAATATTATTTTCTACAAAAAATATTCTCGTTAAAATTGCCTGAAAAGGCTTTGGAAAAGGGAAGCAATTATCAGTATTTGTTA
Source organism: Synergus laeviventris (assembly GCA_032275145.1). Lineage (NCBI taxonomy): Eukaryota > Metazoa > Arthropoda > Insecta > Hymenoptera > Cynipidae > Synergus > Synergus laeviventris. Next base: position 2,814,007 of record JAUESI010000026.1, on the reverse strand, counting down.
GTACTCGGTATGGAGAAGTTGTTTCATAGTCGTGCTTTAACCGGGTCATTAAAATTCGTTGAGGAAAAATTGATCGGTGAATAACGAGGCGCGTGCCGGACTGGTTGGTACGCGATTCTCGCCCTCACGACACCCTCGTGTACAACCGGTTAAACGGCGTTACGCACGGCGCTTGCTTTGCGTGGGACACCATTTAAACCGATCGATCGGTCGCCCAGACCCGATTTGCATTTCGTAATGACCTGTGTGTTGCAGTGACAACATTGAAAATGGACGAGTGGATTCAAGGATCGTCCAACCGTTGATGTTACTGAAATGTCGTGCCTGTCACTCAACAAACTCTCTACTGCCGAAATATATGACATCCTCGACATAAAGTTCAGCATCGCACAAATTTCCATGTCTATTAATTTATTTAGTCAGCTGTTCAGTCAAAAAAATTAAGTTTAATATAGTTGGTAGATTTACTAGTCGATTTTTTTATTTTTTAGAGTCGGATTCGGGTTTTCTTTCGGGTTGAGAACCAGTTCGAAAATCCAACTTGAACTGGAAGTTAAATTAAGAACATTTTCCGATATGTGCGGTTATTTTTTAATTAAAATTTCGGGTCGAATCAAGTTTTTGAGTCGGGTTATAACCCAACACCCGTCCGGGATCTTTTTTAAACCCTAATCCGGGACAACTTTCAAACTGTAAACCCTGCTTGCTTTTTTAATTCATCTGAGTCAAACTCGTATATTTAAAATTTTCAAAAGTCTGTTCCGGGCCGGGTTTCGGGTTCATAACCCGAATCAAAAACCTGAAACCCGATTCGGGACAACTTTCAAACTCTAACAAAGGCTTGTTTTTTTTTTCATGTGAGTCAAACTTGTATATTTTAAGTTTTCAAGAGTCTGATCTGGGTCGGTTTTCGGGTTAATATACTTGCAAACTGTAAAATATTTTGGTGGAAAGGAATGTTTGGAGGTTTGTCAAGGGGTTTGAAAATTTGGTGAAAAGTTGGAAAAGTAGTTTGCAATAGAAGGTGACATATAAGTGTTGAAAATAGGTTTGGAAAAGAAGGTTCAAAAAAGCGGTAGGGAAAAGATATTTGATAAAAGTGGTTGGAAAATTTGGTATGAAAAAGGTTTTGGAAAATAGAGTTGGGAGGGGGGGTTGCGAAAAAAAAATGGGTCTGGAAAAGTGGTTTGAAAAAAATAAACTAGCAAAAAGATGGCAAGAAGGGTTTTGGAAAAAAGAAGTTGGCAAAAAAGGTTGGAAAACGCGGTTTGGATAAGCACATTTAAAAAGGGGGTTAGAAAAATTATTTGTATCAAAAATTTTTTAAATTCGGGTCTGATTCCGGATTCACAAACGGAAGCGAACAGACTCGACCTGAAAAAATCCGACCTGTCAGATTCGTTTTGTTTAATTAAAATTTTCCTTTTAATCGTTCTAAAAAATTTTTATTTTTAATTAAGCTATTTCTACCTTTCTATGAAGTGCAATTCAGCGAAGATGCCAGACGAGTGGAAATTCCTCGTCTACGTGTCAAAAGAATGTAAGTATTTTTTATTAAAGCAGCAAATGGTTGAGGAATGATGAAGGGGTGGAGGGGATATGGCAGGAATAAAGAGAAGAACTTATACGCGAAACTAAGAAAGGAGAGGGGTGATGATGATGAGATGAAAGCAGGCCAGACTCGTTGCTGCTCGTTGCGGAGGTGACAAGGGTAGGTCGAACCTTTAGCCGCTCTTTCAGGGACGGTTAAAGTGGGTGGCTTGGTGACAGGGGTGGAGTGAAAAGGGAAGTATCAGAGGCACGTGACTGCTCGTGCCGCTGCGGGAGGCAACCCCCTATAAAGGAACGAACTTACGGATGACTGAACCTACACGTACGTACACGGACAGGCGGATGGATTGACGGACGATCGGCAGCACGAAACGCATTATCATCGTCCGCTTGAACGAGCCAGACTCGATACTGCGCTTCCCCCGGGTAGCTTCGTGTTATGATATTTTTACGGGGCTGTAATTTTAGGAAAATATTTGAGATCTACTAAGTTATTAGATATCTTGGGTCAGGCCGGGACAGGCCGGGACCGATAACCCGAAATCCTGAGTTTTCAAGCGAGCCGGAAAATCTGAATAGACCCGAACATTTTCGGTTTCTTTTGAATCAGATATGTTAAATTAAAAACAAGTCGTTTGTACGGTTTGACATTCGTCTTGGATCGGGTATCAGTCCGAGATATTAGGGTTTGGTAACGATCGGCTCGAAAGTTGAATTTCAAAATTCAAACCTGACGTGACGGTTCGGTTTTGAAATTTATCCCGGGTGTTAAGTTCGGGTTAGAAACCCGAAACTCAGCCCAGATCAGACTCTTGAAAAATTAAAATATACGAGTTTGACTGAAATGAATTAAAGAAAAAAGTCGGGTTTGCAATTTGAAATTTGTCCCGGATAGGGTTTCTATGGTCTTGAGTTCAGGTTATGAACCCGTAACCCGGCCCGAACCCTCAAACAATTAAAAGATTCGGGTTATTAACAAAAAATTGTTTTTTCGATTTTTGACAAGATAAAGGTTGAATGAGAAAGATTAGTTTGAATAAAATAATTTTGAAATGATTTTTGAATTCTTTTGAATGATTTTTGAATAAGAATTTGAAAACCTTAAAAAAAGTCAGTTTAAAGAGTGCTAAAGGAATGTCTTTCTCTCCTTAGTGGTGAAAGAGGCGAAACATCCGTTTCGAGTAGTTGGAGAAAGGTTTTGACATAAGGGGTTGGCGAGGGCAAAGGTTTGAGAGTGGACTGCCTAATATAATTCAGTAAGTTTATGACGGCCCGGGGGAGCGATGGCGCGGTTTGCATATAACTAGGGGTAAGTTCGCCGCGGGCCGAGCAACACGAAAAATAGATGGAGAGGGTCACAGAGCAACAGAGACGGTGAAAGAAACACTGTGATAGAGAAGGGATGGGTGTTTGGTTGGTTTGGCCATATTTCTTGTCTGGTGAGCTTTACGGTACGGAGCAACATCATGACCGCTGAATGGATTATTATTATTCTCCTTTTACTAAATTTCATCCTTGCTTCTTCTTTCCTCAACAAGCAACAAAAAAAAGTCTGTAAAAGTAGAAAAGACAAGATAAATGTAAATATAACTTGTATTTTAAGCAGTGACAGAAAAATCATAATAAAAATTTTTGGAGTAAGATGTGTCCCTAACTCGACGAACAGAGTCCTTTAATATTGAAGATAAAGCTCCTTAAGTGATTTTTGAAAATTCGCAAAAAGGACTGAGTTATTATACTTTGATTTTTCCGGGCAACTTTTTTGGATCATTGTAACTTTGGTTCTAATTAAGCAAATTGTCTTTTAAACGTTTGCAATAATTTATCTTTCAGCGCTGTTTAATATTCAAAAGATAAACAAATAAAAAGTTCTTAAAAAAATAAAAAAGAACTTTAAATCGCATTTTTTTAAATACATTCTTTTATTTCGTGTATATTTTTGCTAAACTAAGCCACAAAGTTTCATTGTTAAAGCGAAACATTTCGTTGTAAAAATATAACAAATCAAAGAAAAAAAACTAGACAAACAGAGTCCTTTTATAGTAAGGAAAAATCCCTTCAAGTGATTTTTGAATATTCGAAAAACTGACGAAGTTATTATACTTTGCTTTTTCCGGGCACTTTGAATCTCAATAACTTCGGTTCTAATTAACTAACTATTTTGTTTTAATGAAATAATTTGTCTTGTAACGAACTATGGGTTCTCCGAATTCAAATCCGAAATCAAAGTATGGGTTTCAGAATTAACGGTAATTAAAGAACCAATCGAAAAATTGAAAATAGTGTTATACGCTGTTTTTAATATTTAAAAAATTCCTTTTGTGCATAAAATATTCCGGAGACAATAATTATCATTATTTGATAGATTACGAGAATTCTACTGAGCGAAGCGTCGAAAAGTCCGAATGTGTACAGAATATAAAAGCGTGAATCGAAATTAATGTTAGACTCGCAAAACTCAACCAAAAATCAGGGGAATAGTGGTATGTGGGAATGACAGAAAGAGGGAACCAATGGCAACAAACGAGATACGCGTCAGCCGATCTCTTCGCATTTTTGTGGCTGCACTATCCGGTCGTAAATAAAGACGGGGTAAAAACAAAAACACGTCGAAATAACGAACAAATATACCCATCACTTCTGGTACATAAACCTCTCTCCCATGTGCGACTTTACAATGGTACATTGAATCGGCTGTGTTGTACGGGAAAAACAAATGATGAAAAGTGAACACTGAACACAAACAACCACCGTCGGTACCGCTGACTTTTTACGAGTTCTCCGTTTGAAGAAAAAAATGCAGAAAGTTCCAGGAAATACTAAACATTATAAGACAAAGTATTTCGTTTTTTAAAAACAATAGTTGGTTAATTAAAACCGAAGTTATCGCGTTTCAATTAGAAAGGGCCCGGAAAAAGCAATGTACTCCGTCAGTCTTACGAATTTTTAAAAATCATTTTGGACTCTGTTCTTCGAGTTAGGGACAAATCTCATTCCAAAATTTCTCGCTATGAGATGACTGGACCTGTTATGGAAATTGCCAATTTTATGGAAAAAATTAAAAGCACGAAAGAATTAATTCTAAAAGAGCAATGGCGCCATAAAAGTTAAAGGATTTGAGTTTTTGAACCGTAGACTGAAATTCGATCCAACCACGAAATTGAGAAAGGGCAATTTCACATTTTAGGGATGAAATAGACACCCGCTGATCGTCATGTAATTAGGCGGTAGGTAAGCGACGAGGCACGTGCAGAAAATTCATCAATGAACCCGCTGCGCTGTTCCCTACTCGACCTACTCCATACCGCCCGCACGTGCTTCGTTCATAGGAAATTTCTCGCAGCCATACTATGGTACTTAGGATTTTAAGTTAGTCACGCCATGATGCCTCACAAGCGGCTGAAAAGGACGTATCCGACAAATAAACCTATAAAATCATGGTACCAGAAAAATCATAAAGAGATTTTTTAGAATGAGATTTGTCTCTACCCAAGGGATTTTTGAAAATTCGAAAAACTAGCGAAGTTATTATTCTTTACATTTTCCGGGCACTTTTTTTAAAAAGGCGATAAATTTCATTCTAATTAACCAATTTGTCTTTCAAAAGTTTGCAATGATTATCTTTCAACGCTATTCAATATTCAAAACAAAAACATTTTTATTTCGAAAAAAAAAAATTTTTTAATGCATTTTTAAACATAAATTATTTTTTGTGTGTATATTTTTGCTAATATGATCCACAAATTTTCATTGGCAAAGCTAATCATTTTGTTGTAACAAAAAAATAACAAATTAGTTAATTAGAATCGAAGTTATAACGTTTCAAAAAAAGTGCCCGGAAAAATCAAAGGAAAAAAACTAGACGAATAGAGTCCTTTAATAGTGATGAAAAATCTCCCAAAGGGATTTTTGAAAATTCGAAAAAATACTGGAGTTATATGAGACTTTTATTTTTCCAGGCAATTTTTTTTAAACGTGATAACTTCGGTTTTAATTAGCCAAATAGTTTTTTTTTAAATCAAAATAACTAGTCTTGAAATGCACTATAAGTTCTGCAAATTTCATTGAAATCAAATTATATAGGTTCAGAAATTACCAGCAATTGAAAAAATTCAATCCTAAAATTGAAGATGGTGTAACTCCCGCAGTTTTGAATATTTTTGAAAATGCTTTGGACTTGGAATCCTAATTTCCGTATTCAAAAGATACGGAATTGAGCTGGACCCTGCATCATCTACTTTTTCTCACCCTTAAAATTCTCTAACGTGGCGTATTCTTAGATTGATGTGTTTGCTGAATCCACTGATAGATGGAGGCGCCCATGTTGTCAGCGCTCCTTTTCATCCCCTTAACATAGACAAATGCTTCCTTCTCTCCCTAGAAATACCTCGCAGATTTATTATGCGAAACCATCTCCCGGATCTTGTCGCACAACGTGATGTAGACAAAAAATCTCTTCCGGTTTCTCAAAATCCGTTTACTCAGTGCAGAAAGTTGCATTTGAGAAAATGGATTTGAAAAAATTTAAGGGTGTTGAGCTCAAGTTAGAATAATTGTTAATATCCTCATTTTACTCAGGGGACAATCAATTCATTACGTGATGGAGGATGGGGGGGGGGGAGAATGTTTCGATGTGTTACATTTTTTATAAATCAAGAATTTCAAAGATTTTAAGAGATCTTGAGAAATTTTAACAGTTTAAAGATTACCATTAATTTTAAAGGATTTCAACGGATTTCAAGAGCTTTTAAAGGATTTTAATGGATTTCAAAGATTTTCAGGGCTTTAAGGGATTTTGATGAATCTCTAAAGAACTTCATAAAATAAATTTAATCAAATTACGCAATTTATAGATAACTTAAAAAAGTCAATAAGAAATCATTTCGTATAGTAAACGTTTCTAAAAATTATGTATAAAATTTGCGAGAATTTGTTAACAGATTGAGGGAACAGGTTTAATCATTGGAAGGACAATAGTACGTATTATCCAACGGAATCGAAACCTCGCGTTACACAGATGTAAATCCAATGGAATCCGACAGTGGACTCGACAGCTCGATACCAGCTACACCTACCCCGCACCCACGCTCCACCCCTTTTGTCGAACTCGATTTAGGAATAATTTGCAACGCTCTAGCACATTCGCTTTGAACATTGAAAGCAATATTGAATTTAGTAAGTGGACTGTTTTATTCTTAGCCTTCCCGCACACACTTATATTTTCAAAAATAATCCTTAAAATTTAATTTTTTTTAACGGTTAATAAAGTCCTTCATTAGTGAGGAGCAATTCCTCCAAGTAGTATAAGAAAATTTGAAAAAATGACGGAGTTATGAGACTTTGATTTTTCCGGGCACTTTTTTTGAAACGCTATAACTTCGGTTCTAATTAACTAGTTTTTGTTATCTTATACAACGAAATGATTCGCTTTGACAATAATGCTTTGTGGCTTATTTAGTAAAAATACACAAACACATAAGAATGTTGTTTTAACAATGCAATTGAAATTTTTTTTTAATTTTGGTACACATTTTTTATTTTTTTACCTTCTAAATATTAAACCACGTTAAAATTTAAATCATTGGAAACTTTTAAAAGACGCATTGGTTAATTAAAACCAAAGTTATAGCGTTTCAAAAAAGTACCCGGAAAAATGGTTTATAAGTAAAACCATACTTAAAATACAAATGAGTAACTAGGTGAAAATAAAGTGCTATATATAAGAGACATTACAGTTCCCAAGAATTTTACAAAATATTCAAGACTACGGGAGTTACACGACCTTCAATTTTAAGATTGGATTTTTTAGAATTACCAGTAATTCTTAAATCCGTAATTTGACTTCAATGAACTTTGCAGAACTTGTGGTACATTTCAAGAAAAATCATTTAAAAAAAAAATAATAATCGGCTAATTATAACCGAAATAAAAAGTGCCCGGAAAAAGCAAAGTATAATAACTTGGACAGCTTTTCGAATTTTCAAAAATCCCTTTAAGAGATTTTTCCTCACTATTAAAGGACTATTTTCGTTTATTTTTTTTCCTTTGATTTTTCCGGGCACTGTTTTTGAAACGTTATAACTTCGGTTCTAATACCAATTTGTTATTTTTTTTACAACGAAATGATTCGCTTTGCCAATGAAACTTTGTGGCTCATTTTAGTAAAAGTATCATCAAAATAAAAGAATGTATTTTCAAAAATGTTTTTTAAAGTTCTTTTTTTATTTTTTTACAAAATTTTAATTTTTTTATTTTTCGAATATTGAATAGTGTTGAAAGATAAATCATCACAAACTTTTGAAAGACAAATTGGTTAATTAGAACCACAGTTATCGCGTTTAAAAAAAAGTGCCCGGAAAAATAAAAGTATAATAACTCCGTCATTTTTCCGAATTTTCAAAAATTATTTACAGAGATTTGTTTTCACTATCAAAGGACTCTGTTCGTCGAGGTAGGGACAAGTTTCACTCCAAAAATTGTTTCCATGATATTTCTGTCATCACTATTTTAAAGAAACCTACCTTTAAAATACAAATGAGCAAGTAGGTGAGAATACAGTGCTATATAAGAGGGATTTCAGACCCTAAGCATTTTAAAAAATATTCAAGATTACGGAAGTTACAGCATCTTCAACTTTAGAATTGGATTTATCTAAATTGGTTAATTAGAACCCAAGTTATCGTGTTTCAAAGAAAAGTGCCCGGAAAAATACAAAGTATAATAACTCCGTCATTTTTTCGAATTTCCAAAAACTAATCAAAGAGATTTTCCCTCGCTAATAAAAGACTCTATCCATCGAGTTATAGTCACATTCAAATCAATGAAAACTTTATACTAATTTGGCGCAATGAAAAAAATTGACCAGTTATTTCCATACTCCATACTCTCTGTACTTTCTTCTCTCTATATAAGCACCTATATCCCCTCTCTATACGTTAACTGCAGCCTTTCATATGGCAATAATGGGATCCCGTATTGAGAAAGAAGTTGAAAGAGCAACGAGGGTTGCGTATTTTTGAGCACTTCTAATGACTTGTTACCAGCGATACCTTCATGAGCAACGAGTACTCAGTAGAGGAAGGCCACGAACAAGTGAAGGGTGTTCCACGAGAATGTGGATTTCAATGGTTCAGGATCTCGTTACCCTCTTAGCAAAGGAGTTGCCTACCTACAAGTTCGTCTCCCTCCTTTCACACCGCGACAACCAATGGCCAATGTGTGCCCTTCGTTAGGTGAGCATAGTCTCTATAGCAACCCCGTTTTGGCTGCCAAGATAACAGTTCCTTCCAATCTTATCCAAGTTTATGATTTGATCCTAATTAGTGTGATGCAGCAGAATTCTGCAACACCTAACATTTTTTATTTCGATACTAGAAAATAAACATTTATTTAATAAACAAAATTTAAGGCATCAGTTGATTGATTTATGGGTAGGTAGTGAGGATAAGGAAAAAATTTACTTGTTAGACTCGATCTCTAATAGTAGACTTACTCTCTGTTTGGATGTCAGTCCTCCCTTAAAGAAAGAGATTCATGAGTTTTCCGAGTTTAGAGAGTAATAAAAGAAAAATTAGATGTTCAATTGTCGGTTGTGATGTTGCGGATTGAAATCTCGTTGTTCAACTTCGAGTTGATGAACTTGAACTACTTGTGCACTTCAAGGTTTTAGAGCCGATTAGTGGAGTTTTTCTGACTTAGTGTACACTTGAAGATTTAGAGCCATTTGATGGAATGTTGCTGACTGATTTGGGCTACAAGGGTTGCGGTTTTTATCAACCGAAATTTGGTGCGTAGAGCTAATCATCTTGCAGGATTTTAAAGATGACCATATTTGGTTGTTAACGGGGTCTAGTTGCACGTGATCATTTTGATGCAGTTTGTTCAATTGCAATCATCCGATCGGTGCAAAGGGCCAATCATATACCATACATTGGAGAGATAGGAGAGTTTGAGGGAAAGGTATATAGGGTCAAGATTCGATTCTTCAGAATGCATGTCTGGAAACATATTACGCATGCTTCTTGCAAATTCAGTCACATGATTATAGGGTAAAGACATATTACATGGTAGAGTGCGTCCATATTCTTATAGGAGTAATGTATGAAAAAGAGAGAGATTAGGAGAGAAATGAAATAGATGATGTTTACCTGCTTTTAGGAGGTGCATAGTGGTGTTACTTTATTATCGTGAAAAATAATGGATAAAAAAGAATGTCGTGTTAATGAAAAGCATTGCTTTTTGGTGAAAGAGAATATTGTTGAAGCCAAGGCTTGGCTTGATAAACATTATTCGGATTCTGCAACAGTGAAATCAACCATCGAAAGAGGCGAAACCGATGAAAACATCAAAAAAATCCACAAAATAATTTTATATGATCGTAAAGTGAAGTTGATCGAGATAGTTGAGACTCCAAAGATATCAAAGGAACGTGTTAGACATATCGTGCATGAATATTTGAACATGCGAAAGCTGTGTGCGAAGTGGGTGCCGCGCGAGCTCACAACCGATCAAAAGCAACAACGTGTTAATGATTCGGATCAATGTTTCGCGATATTCAACCGCAATAAAGACGAGTTTTTCAGACGATATGTGACAATGGTCGAAACATGGCTCCATCACTACACTCCAGAGTCCAATCGACAGTCAGCCGAGTGGACTACACGCGTTGAACCGAATCCAAAGTAATGGCATCAGTATTCTGGGATTTGCATGGTATAATATTCATCGATTACCTCGAAAAGGGCCAGAACATCAACACTATTATTACATAGTGTTGTTGGAGCGTTTGAAGGATGAAATCATGAAAAAACGGCCCCATTTGAAGAAGAAAAAAGTGCTCTTTCATCAAGACAATGCACCGTGTCACAAATCAATTAAAACGATGGTAAAATGGCATGAATAAGGCTATAAAGAATTGCTTCCCTATCCACCATATACTCCAGATTTGGTCCCGAGTGATTTTTTCCTGTTTGCAGACCTCAAAAGAATGCTTGCCGGAAAAAAATTCAGCACTACTGAAGAGATTAATCGCCGAACCTGACGGCTATTTTGAGGCTAAAAAGAAATTGTACTGTATAGTACGCAGATGGTAATTGGTAACGGAACATCTTATGACGGCTATAATCATTGTATCACCCTCGAAGGTAACTATGTTGCATAATAAAATCTAATTTTACCAAAAAAATTTGTTTTGCTATGTTAGCCTACGAACTTTTCAGTTTTTGGGGGTAATGACGACACTGGATAGAATGAGATGGAGTGGGAAGAATAGCTAGCGCCTTTTACAAAATATATGAAATGCGCATATGCACTTATTACACATGATACAATGTTTTACAATTAATGTTTATTAATCATGCATTATTTGTGTGAGAAAGGCATCAATATTAAATTAATCTCATGAATTCTTGTAGGTATATCTATTACATTGTTTTCTCTGTGGTTATGTGGTAAAAGTTCAATTTTCACTGGTTTATACCATTCGCATGTGTTCCCAGATCCAATCAACGTAGCCGCCTCTTTGCAAGTTTATATAAACATCAGGATTTCTTGCACTTGCAGTTTCTCCTTTATAAACGTGAACACCAGCTAGCATGTTATTAACAACTAAAGGAGTACCCACATCACCACGGGCACACATTTTTCGCTCATCATAGGTGCAAACATGTTGATTTGAAATCCTGAATCTTATTGAATAGGCGTTCGCACACTGATTTTGGTTTATTATTGCTAAAGTGATTGATCGCAGTTGCCGGGTCAAGTTATGGGCAGGTCTGAAATGGCGGAAGATATCAAGTTTTAGATTAGTATTGTAATACAGATGTTACGTTTACAATAGAAATCTACAACAGTCGTCCATTAAATGTATAATATATTATAATTATATATATTAACTGCTGTACTTTTGTAACTGTTGTAGATTTCTGCTTTACGCGTTTATTATAAGTTATTGATAACTTACAGTCCTGGGTATTGGCATCCCCACCCATGAATACTACATTGGATACCTTCATGCAAAGGTCCTGTGTATAAAAGTATGAATTCAGTTCTCCGATTATACTGGAAAGGAGGATAGACGGTTATCAAGGAAATTCCGCTGAAATTTTCATTCGGATCATTGCCGGAATATGCGAGTTTCGATGTTACGTTATGAGATGCACCATGATGTGTATATCCTGCACCAGAGAGAACTTTGTATGCTGATACGTCGAACAGCATACAGCGTTCAGCAGTTATGACGTTGTGATGTGACAGTATTGCACCTGCACAACGGCTACGGCCATTTTCTTGAATATTTACTATGTAGGGAATATTTTCAATCAACGTTGTAACGTGTCCACCTGGTTCTAGATTAACTACACGTTTTTCGCGTACGAGATTTTCCGATGGTGCTCCTGGAATTATTTGACAAATTAATATCTTAGTGTTGCCTTTCTATAGCAGATATCTTTTTACTTACTGACAACCCCGTCTGCTAAGGTGCCGATAATTCCTTGGCACAAAATGCCACACAGAAATAATAGACCATGGAAATTAATTTTTTCTATCATTTTATGCAACAAACGTTCACCGTTGAGATAATGAGGTACTGCTTTTTCAATTGTGGAACTGAGCACGTTACAAAATTGAACATTTTTAAAACGGTTTGACTTTTATACTCGGTTTTTATTTGTTTGAGGATTCAGGTAATTTTTCAGATTTAGTAATAATAAATAATTGTGCAGATAACACACTTGAATTGTATGATTTTACAAAAAATTCTTCTAGACCTTGAGGATTTATGTGTGCTAGGTAAATAATTTGAATAATAACGTTACGAAATTTCGTTATGTGGTTATATCCGGTATAAGTATAAGTATAAGTATAAGTATAAGTATCCGGTATCTTACAGTAAATTATACATTTAGACATATATATTTATATACGTTTCGAATTGTAAAAAATACTTAAAATTTATGATATTTTATTTCTTTTTTCCAAAAGATGTCATTAGAATCTTTTTTTTCAGTTTTATGAGATTGATAGTTACATAATACGAATTTAAAAAATTTAACCTATTTTCCAAAAATAATATGTATTTATAAAATATCTTTCCTTACATAACAAATAATAAAATAATAAATTATTTAATCGTTTATTTTAAATATTGCTATAAAACTTAAATTTCTTTCTTCAAAAGTTCGTTTGACTCCTTATATTATTGCCATGAGTCGTAAAGTAATAGGGGTATTTAAAGGCTGCAAATAATTGTGAAATAGATAATTAGAGTTGATAGCTTTTATATATGGTACATGTGCACAATTTTTAACGACAATGATTGTGAAACCAAATCGTTGGTTTTTATGATGTTTCGAATTGTTTAATTGAAAACTGTAAAATTGAGCAACTTTTTAATTTTTAATTGGAAGCTATTTTAACTTTTTTGAATATTTTTTGGATTTTTTAAAATATTGAGTATTTTTCCAAGCCAATCAGTATGTTTAATAAGTATTTTGGATTTTTAAAGCTGTCAAGTATTTTTAAAATCTTTGGAAAGCTCGTATCGTGATAATTTTTTTTTTAATTACATATCCAATTCACAACTAATAACATTTTTAAGTTATTTATGATTTCTTATACTTTCTTTTTCACATATGGCGTATTCTTTTACAAATCGAACAGACAATTGACCGACCCATTTTTGATTGAGCTAATAATTTTTTTAC
>JAUESI010000026.1:2770418-2784615 GCA_032275145.1 Synergus laeviventris | reverse complement strand
GAAATCATACGTATTGATGCGACTGGATTCGTTCGGAATAACAATTCGGATCTGATTGAAAGTTCGGATTGACTGGATTTATTTTGATTAAAAGATGATGATTCGGAAAATTTCAGATTTTTTCGTAATGAAGTTGAATCCGAATCAATCCGCGGCCAATTTAAAATCAATTCGCACCTGTAATCCGAATTAATCAGAATGAATCAGAATTAATCTGAAATTTAAACCAAAATAAATCTAGCTGGTCAATCTAAATCAATCCTATTTTTTCAAAATTATGCGGATTTTTTCGGATGGGCCGGATTCATTTGCATTCATTTGGATTGAAAATTCGGATTGAATCGGACTTTCCAGATTCATTCGAATTAACTTTCGGATTCAGCCGGATTGACCGAATTTATTCGGTTTGAAAGTTCGGATTGACTAGAATAATTCGCAGTTTAAAATTCGGATGGATCGGGTTGAATAGATCGGAATGAAACCATTTGGTTCTGATACAAGTTCCGCAAGTATGCGGAAATTTTCGAATTTTTTCTGAATGAATTTCAATCCGAAACCTTCGGCATGACCGTCGATCTCCCTTAGACCTCCCGTGGCGTTGCGCTTTATGTGTGGTTCCATATGAATTAGTAGAACTGTAGGTATCGTTACCACGGAGAAACTCGGGGGAGAATGGAAATTAAATGCGCAGTCGGCCGTTACCAGTTGATTGATTCGTATGCTCGGATCTGCTCGGTGAGGAAGTGTGCTAAACTCCAGGATTTATGTTCTCCCCTAATTGCGTCGCTTCCAAGCGCCCCTATATGCGCTCACTCGAGATTAGTTTCCGCGTCGCACAAACGGAAGTCAGTAATTACGAGTTGCTTTTGGAATTCTATTCAAATCGTGGATCATGATACCACTTATGACCTTGTAAAGTTTCATTAATCTTGCAACTTAGCGCTTCTGACGGACTCGTAATTTTTTTTTGTAAATTAATTATTTACCCGATCTCTACCTTACCAACATTTTTTCCCCTGAAACGGCAATTATTATATGGTTATTGAAATCGATTTGATAATGTCTAAAATCAAAGGAAATATACTAATGTCCTAAATTTTTAATAAGACAAAAAAAATCTCATTACTTTTTTTTTATTTGATAAATAATAAATTACCTTAAAGGTATATTGAGTTTTTTAGGAGTGTTTGCCATTTTGAAAAATTTTAACCTGTTTTGACTCTTCTTTATTATTTTCAAACTCTAATAAAAAGCAGTTTCAATTTCGTTATCATTTTATTTTCTTACTTATATAATATCAACGGATTTTTGAACTTGTACATAAAAACAAATTAAACAAAAATATTTCATTCCTTACTTCTGATCTGATTCCTGTATGTTTCAATCCAGAAATACATACAAATTTTCCTTGCTACTCGACTGTAACGGATTCTGTGTCGCATTCTAGCGAGGACTGCACGCAATTGATACAAAGGATCGCACGAAGTCCCTTCTTATCGACAGAAAACTACGGTTTTTTTTTACGAAAATGTACATAACATTTTAAAATTTATTTTCCAAATAATGTTTCAGTTTCGTAAATTATTATCATTAAATAATATCTTTGATAATATTGTAATCTTTTGAGATAAAATAGTTTTCATTATCCTTACCAAGAACCGATAACACTCACATAGCGAAAGATCAATGTTTTCTATTATATCAAATCTTTTATAGAAAAGCAACTAAACAAATATTTATTTTACGATTCACTATGAATTGTTTTATTTTTAGTAAAATTTTGATATTTTTTAATTTCGCTGAATTCTAAAAAATTTTTTAATTACTTAATTTCATTATTTATTAAATACAAAAATATTATTCTTATTATCGCTGTTGTGATAAAAAAATTGAAGAAAATAAACTTTTCCACAATATTTTCTAACTGCTTTGGAAAGAATAATAATAATAAAAAGTAACTTATATAATATATAATAATAATAAAATGTTAATCATTGAAAAAATGCAGTTATTGTCAACCGCATGTAGATAATATATCGCTTAAAATTAATACCAAGCATATATAAACCGCATTATTATCAATATTATTTAAACAATTTGATAACTCTACACGTAGTAAATTGTATAAACTTGTTTGTTATGCAAGCTACGAAGTATATATAAATAATTGCAGAATTCAAATGTTTGCCAAGTTTTACAATTTAGTAAAGATATATTGTTAAGTACGTTACCAACATCATAATGTTTAAGTTGATTTTCTTTCTCGCAATAATAATTGCTTCTGTAAATGTAAGTTATTTTTTCATCAACGTGGTTTCGATTTTAAAATTATCATCTCAATATTCGCGTTTAGTCATTCTTGATTTGCCTATTTTTATTTGTCTTCAGTTTAAAAAAAAATTTTTTTTTCGAATTTTTTGTTTTTTTTTAGAAAAATTTTACTGTAGAATTCAGAGCTAAAATCTCTCTTTTTCTTCTTAGGCGGAGGATTACACTATCGAAGTTACCAATGCTGCAATTTTCGTAAACGAGGAGACTAATAATTACTTGGAAACGACAAAAACGTATGGAAAAATTGTTGATTCCTTCACCTGGAAGCAGGATGTTGACGAAAACACATTGCCAATTGAAGTAATTGAAACTAGAAGATTATCAACAGATCTTTCAATCAGAACGAAACCATGTTAATTCGCACAAACTTTAAATTTTTCTCTTTCCGAATTTTCAATACGAATTAATTTGAGGCTAATATCCGATTCAACTTTTCAATCTTAATCAATTCGATATTTCAATCCGAAATAAATCCGAATCAATCCGATGCTGACCCGAACAAACTTTCCAATTTGTATCAATATGAATATTCAATCAGAACGAATCCGTTTTAATACGAAACAAGTTTTCAATTCGTGTCTATCCGAATTTTTAATCCGAACGAATCCGAGGCTAATATTACAGAAAAACTTTTCAATCCGAACTTTCAATGCGGTTGAATCCAAAGCTAAACTCGAACAGTTTTTCAATCCGAATTAACCCGAAACTTATCCAAAAAAATGATAAACCGCGTCAATCTGAATTGAAAATTCGAATTAATCCAAAGCTAATTCGCCTAAAACTTTTTAATCCGAACTTTCAATCCGACTGAATGCGTTTTAATCCGTGGCCACTTTTCAATTCGCATCTATCCGTATTTGCAATTCCAAATAATTTGAGGCTAATATGCCAGTCAAATTTTCCATCTTAATCAATCTGATATTTCAATCCGAATCAATAAGAACCAATCCGGCTCAATCCGAGGATACCCCTAACAAACTATTGAATTTTAATCAATATGAATATTCAATGCGAACGAATATCCATGTTAATATGAAACAAGTTTTCAATTCGTGTCTATCCGAACGAATGCGAGGCTAATATTACAGTAAAACTTTTCTATCTTAATCAATCCGAACTTGCAATCCGTTTGAATTCAAGGCTATAAACTCGAACAGACTTTTCAATCCGAATCAATCCAAAACTTATCCATAAAAGATGTTAACCCTATCAATCGGAATTTTCAATAGGAATCAATCCAAATTAATACAATGCTACCGAGTTAATCCGCGCAAACTTTTCAATACGAAAGTTCACCCAAAGAAAGGTTTAATTCGTATCAATCCGTATAAATGCAAGGCTTAATCTAGGAACAAAATTTCCAATCAATCAATTAATCCGAAATGGCTCTGATCGATTGGGATAGAAACGTCGATCTTGACTTCGATATTGATCGAATTGATTTGAATAGAAATCTTTCCGGATGTTTTTTGCACACTTTGCCAAAAATTAAAAAAAATATTTTTTCAGGTGGATATAATTACGTATCAATTAGTTAATAAAGAAAGAAAGGCAAAGACAATTAAAATCCCAAATTTATGCAGTTCGTATGATGACCAAAGCCAGCAAAATCTTCACGAATTCACGCTATTTGTTCTTGGAGATACAAGCAGTTGTCCAATCCCTAAGGTAACTATCACCCTTTGTTTTTATTTTCTTATGTTTATACTGCATTTAACTATTTACAATAATTCTTGCTTATTTCTTTTAGGGTACGAAAGTCGATGTGAAAAAGAAATATTCTTATTCATATTCCACAGAGTCCACGAGTTACTGTGAACCATCTTTTTCGATTCTCACCTTAACAGATAAAACGAAGCAAATTGAAATGTTTTCATATAGATTTGAAGCAAACGTGAAGGGTCCAAGCTGTAATAAATAATTATTTTCCGAAATCTACTATTTTTTAAAATTACCAAATATGATTCATGAACGAAAAAAGTAAATTAATAAAAAAATAAAACCATATGAATTAGGACTTTTATTTTTTTATTCACCTCTTACGTGTAATCCGAATAAATGTAGGAATAAATCCGGTCAATCGGAATTAATCAGAATTAATCTGAACTTTAAACCCGATTTTTTCGGATAGACCGGATTCAACGGATTGAATCGCATTGACCGGATTCATTCCGATTAAAAGTTTGGATTTTAGCCAGAATAATTCGGAGTTGAAAATCGGATTGATCACATTGATTCCGATGGATCGGATTCAATCGGATTGACCGGATTCATTCGGTTTGATAATTCGCATTGACTAGAATAATTTGAAATTGAAATTTCGAATTGATTCTGATTAATTTAGATTGATCGGATTTATTCCGATTGAAAGTTCGGATTAGCCAGAATAATTCGGAGCTGAAAATTCGGATTGATCGGATTGATTCGAATTGACCGGATTCACTTAGATGTATTGGGATTGAAAGTTCGGATTAGTTCTAATTAATTTGAATTGACTCATGGACTGATTCAGATTACAAGTATGGATTAATGCGGATTGAAAACTTTTCGATTTATTCGGAATGAATTTTAATCTCAAACTTTGTCGCCAAATCATTCCGAAACTGTCATCCGAATAAATCGGAATTAATCCCATCAATCAGAATTAATGAGAATTCATCCGAACTATCAATCCGATTGAAACCAAATTTATCCGAATACTTTTCGAAATCATATCGTAATGATTCAGTTAGACTGGATTCGTTCGGAATAACAGTTCGGATTGACCAGAATAATTCTGATTAAAAGCTCGGATTGGCCGGATTCATTCTGATTAAAAGTTCAGATTGATCCGTAGTGGGTCCTAGATTGGTGTGGATTAAAAACTTCCTTCGGAGTGAATTGGAATGGAATTTGTTAAAATTACCAAATATGGTTCATGAACGAGGAAAGTAAATTAATAAAGAACTAAAACCATAAATTAGGACTTTTATTTTTTTTTGCAAAATTCGCTGCAAACTCTAAATTAGAAATAAATCCTAGTAGTTAAAAGGTTGTTTACAATACAAAATACAATGCTTAGTTATCTGTAAGATATAGTGTGAAAACAGCAAAAAAATATATAAAAACTGTTTTTCCTTGACCTCCAGTTGCGAATGTTAGCGGAAAATGATTAAATATTTTGAATATTCGTATTTAGCCTAAGCAAACTAACTAATATCTTCATGAAAAGCATTCGCTATCTATAACAATATTTCTTTTTTAATAACCTTTTTGACTGGGGCATTTGCAATTATTGGTCTGGTTCTTTTTTTTTTAATGAGGAATCGTATCCGAATGTAGCCGTAGTAAAAATTGCAATTTCTATTCGAATCATTTAGATTCGATTTAATTCCAATTAAATACAAAATTTTCTATCTACCCGATTGATTCCGAGCCAATTCGAATTAATTTTTTTAAGCCTTGTTATAGTTTAGAAACAACCCTCCTTAATTTTTCCTTTGTAATAGAAAAGCAACTAAAAAAATGTTTATTTTGGTATTCAATATGATCTTTTATAATTCTTTCATTCGCCATAAAGTATTTTGAATTCTTTTGAATTCTTCGGAACTTTGTAAATTTTTTTATGTACCTAATTCTTCAATTTCTTTGAATTTTTTTGATTTTTATGAATTCTTAAATATGTTTTTTTAATTACTTATATAACTTCTTTAATATGTATTTTATTTTTTTTATTTTATTTTATTTTTTCATATTTATATTTCAAAATTATGTTTTCTTATCGAAAAGGCTACGCAAGAGTTTATCAGTTTATATTTATAATTTATCATAATAATTACTTGAAAATGATCTTCGATTAAAAACCTGTTTATTCGATAACTGGTATATAACAGATATATATAAGTCAAAAAATTATTTCATTTAAAGCATTATACAATAAAAAATTTTAACACATTGCAGGACTCGTAACAATGTTCAAGTTTTTTAGTTTTCTCGCTATAATAATTCTGTCTGTTAAGGTAAAGTAATATTTTTTTATTGACTGAGGTCGATTTCCAAATAACTGAACTGATCATAATAAAAATTATTTTTATACAATTAATTTTAATATTTCCAAACGATTTTGAGATATCAGACGAAAAGAAACGAGTTCAAAAGATTTGAATAGCATTCAAGGATTAGGAATAATTTGAGGGAGTTTAAAATGAAAATTATAATATTGAGTAAAGATATTAAAGGATTAAAAAAAACTCGAGTGATTTTCGAGATGTCAAGAAGTTTGAATAAGTTTCACAAGATTTTGAAATTTGTAATTAGTTTTCCCAAAAATATTAAAGGATTTTCTGGATTTTAAAATGATAGAGTATTATAAAAGTTATTTTAATGGTCTTCAGAGGGTTAAAAAAATTTTTTGAAATGCAAGAAAACCGTCAAAACCGTTCATTTTAATAGATACGCCCTTCTGGCCCCCAATATGACATACGCCTTTCTTTACCCATACGTGACATACCACTTGTTAACTTAACTTAACATACTTCTTAACCACTAATGTGACATACGCCTTTCCTGACGTCCTCTTGGATCACGTGAAATACGCTCTTATTGACTCCTCAAGTGATCAGGTGATTGGTCTTTAAAAATGAAAATGAAATATATAATAATTCAAATATTTTAATAGAATTTACCCAAATGTAACATATATGTGTCTTTCCCGTTTAGGCAGCAGAATACACAATTGATGTTCAAAAAGCGCGTGTCATAGCTACCCCCCATGCCGATAGATACGTGACCGTAAATACTAATAAAAAAGGAAGTGTCTTAACTTGGAAAACAGACATAGATAAGGAAAACGGTCAAATGAAGGTAAGGAGACTAGAAGTTAACAAATGCATGATTTCAGTTGATTTCCATGACTTCGAACACGGCGCTAAAGTTCCACTTTTTAGTCCCTATATAGGGTTAATAAAATTAACAACAGAATAACATACATTATCAAGATTATCTTTTTTTCTATTTACAATTTGCTATAAATGCTAAGGATATTTTTTTTTAGATACGTTTCACCAGTCTTGAAAGGATAAATGGTGGGGAGCAATTAATAGAGAGGACCGTTGAAAATTTATGCGGTGTATATGATGATGAGGTGCTGAAAAATATACAGCTCTTTGCATTACAGTATATTTTAAATACTAAAAATTGTCCAATCAAAAAGGTGACTATGATTTATATATATATATATTTCAATGAAATTTGAAACCTATGAATGTAAAAATTTTCATTTATTTGTATAGGGTTCGAAAACATTTGTCACGAGCAAAGGTTCTATCCCACTTGAAGCGGAAAACTTAGCTTGCGGACACTTGTCATGGAAATATGAATTATTCTCAAACGACAGTGATAGGCTACTGCTAGTTATAGGAATTTCAGGAAACGTGAAAGATGGAAACTGCGAGTAATAATTTTCGGATTTATTCAAAATCTATAATTTGTTAACAGAGCACACTGATTATTCTTGCATATAGCAGTGATTTATTTTCTAGAAATGAAAGATATAAACTTCACTCTAAATATACCTTTTGCGAATATTATTTTCTATCCTTAGGTTTAAACACAAATCTGCATAATAATATTTATATACAATATTTTGTTTACAGATATTATACCTATAACCTATATCTTGAATTTCCTCATTTGTGTGTTATCTATTCATCTTTATCCCATTCAATCTCTTTGTCAGTATAAGCACTAACGCTATCTCTGTATCAGATTCCTTTTTTCTCTATCTTATCTTATTCCTTGTCTGATACGTCCTATTTTCTTGCACTAATATGGTTCTTCAATGGGGTTTCTAGTAGATTTTAAAAAGGATCGAAAAGGATTGAATTGATTATGCAAGGATAGATATTGATAGGCGAAGAATAAGAAAATATTAGAGTGGATAGGAAATGATCGGTGAAGATAAACGAAGGATACAGAAGGATAGAAAAACGGAGATTCAAAAGGAAAGATATTTTTGTATATGAAAAAAAACGTATGGATTAAGAAGAATACATTTAGACAAATTTTTCCTAAATATTAAAATTCCATCTCTTTATTTTACTCAAAAAATATTACAATTCCATTCTTTTCCGCTCTGAACTGGTACTCTTTTTTGAAATAAAATTTTAGTAAAAACATATTTTATTTTAGTACTATGTTAACAAGTCTATCATAAAAATTCTATTCTTTCATTTTCGAAAAAACTGTATAAAAATTTTAGTAAATTCTTTCATAATAATTTTGAAGGATTTGTATCACAAACATAAAGAATTCTTCTATTTCGCAAATTTTGTGAAAACTGATGAAATTAATTAAAAAACCATGAATTTTCGTTTCTACATTCGATTATAAACTTTACACTAGATTAAAAAAATTAAGTTAAAAATCTATCCCATGAGGGGATCGAGTCAGACTATCTCTCATATCACACATTTTGTCAAATGATAAATAACAGATATTCCACATAATTCATTCGACGATAAATAATTCTGCTGTCTCTACTTTCTAACTATATCATCACTAATGATTTCCAATCTCCACCATCTCGTTCCCAGAGCTCTGTGTGCTCTTGATCAATTCCATTCTTGGAGATTTAATCTGTGGCTGAAAAAACTAATAGTTTTATAAAGCCAAACATATGATTTAAATAAAAAATAATAAACGATGGAAAGTGATAAGTAATATAAAAAAAGTAATGACTGGTATTAAAAAAATAAAATTATTAACCTCATAAGACCTATTATCTTTTCGATCGCCGTCACCTTCGTCTTCACTATCACTGTGCTCATTGTCGCGCTGAATCCTTCGATCCAATTCATCTTGTGGTAATCTTTTATCAGGATTTATATTATCACGTTCAGAGGCTTTGTCTTCCTCTATTGCGTCTTCCGGAATATCCTGTACCTGCACACTTGGCCCGTGAGCCATAACACGCAGATTATCCAACACTTTCACCCTAAAAAATTAATTAGACGTTTTTAGATTTTCGATTTTGAGAATATTGGAACTTATTTATAACAAAAAAGAAAAGATTGTTGTAGAATAACTCAAATCTCCATCTTGTTTTTAAAATTTCAAAGGAAAATGCATTTTGTGTGTGTGTGTGTGTGTATGACTAACCACGCCCTTTTTCATATAGACACAACAATTTCCTCATTTACTACGCACACACATCTAATTCCTTACTATGCCCATTTGTATGTATGTATACCTTTCACCCTTTACTACGCCCCAAACATTTTCTACTGCCCTTTTCATCTATCTTCCACGTCCTTTTTTATTAAGCCACGCCCCCTTCTTAGATAAGGACGCCTATTTATATTAGAACACATATTCTCTCCATCCAACACGCTCCTTTTTCATCTTTACGCAATTGACCCTCCTTCTATATTTATCACGTTCTCTTTCATTAAACCACCTCCCTTTTAACTAACCACGCCTATTTTTTTGTTAAAAAACGCCCTTTATTCCTATTCGCTAAACACGTTAACTAGATTAGGACATATATGTTTGCTTTTTATAATGCCACGTGCAATTATTCACTGAACACACACCTTTTCATACTTGCAAGTTCTATTTTCTTGAGATACGCCCACTTCTATTAAGCCACGGCTGTTTCTGTTAATACACGCCCCTTCTCTCATTTTCCACGCCTATTTATATTAGAACACACCTATTTATTCATTTACTAAGCTTTAAAAGTATTATCAAATCTACCATTTGACAAAAGTACTTTCATTTGCACGAAAAGAGATTAAAGAATCCGGCAAACAATGCATTTTTATAATTTTACCATGCAATTTCAGAAATCAGACCCTCATAAACGGTATCAACCCAAGTGACATATTCCCCTATTGTCCCCCACAGGTGAGATACTATGCTCTTATTGATCCGGAGTGTGAGATACGCCCTTCTTGAATCCAATTTGAGATGCGCCGTTTTTAACCGCACGTGAAATACGCCCTTTTTTACCACCATGTGACATACGCACTTCTTAATCCCAAAGTGACAGATACGCCCTTATTAGCCCCTAACATGAGATACGCCCTTAGTGTCCCCCACTTGAGATGCGACCTTATTGATTTGAGTCATTCTACAGATTTTATCATTTTTGTGTATTTTTTAAATTTAAGTTTTTGGCCCGTGCTCCAATACCCCTAATTGTGTCACCCTTCGGGACTTACAACTAAGCAATCAAAAGCCAATAAAAATAAACAAAAGAGCGGAACAATTTACAAATTATATGCAAAGGAATCGCTTAATTACTTAATTTTGTCCAGATATTCATTAGTATTTTGGTCAGTGAGCGATTTTATTGGGTTCACATGTAGTTTGTAATCAGGACTGAAGTATTCGTAATAATCATTTGATGGAATATTTTCATCAATGCTACGATTAATAGCTACTGCAGTTTCGTATGCCCAGCATCGGGACACATTTCGAATCGTGTAACCACCTCCACCGAGCAATAAAAGTGGTAGGTTAAACTTTTTCATGAAAGCTAGACATCTTCCATGGCCTTGCGTGGTCAGGTTGAAACTGCCCAATCGGTCGCCTATTAAAAAAAAAGAATAAAAACTTTAATTTTAGATAAAGTATTTTAATACATTTAAGGATAAATTGGAAATTAGTTGAAGGTATATTTCGGAAAATTCAACAGAATTCCGAAAAGTGGATTCAAGTAATCATGGCATTCAAGAGGGATGAGGGGGCAAGTGGAGATAATAACCTATTGCCTAATAAGGAGTCCTAAACTTTGAAAGTTTTATTTTCAAACACCAGCAAGTTAGATAAGTTGGTTAGACTTATTTGTATTTCTATTATAAGTAATTTTTTAAATGATAGTTTAATAGTTTTTGTAATAATTTTTATTATTATAAATAATTTGAAAATATTTTTCAATCGAATTCGAATAAGTTCTAGAAAATTCAAGGCGACATCAGATATTTAAAATATTTTAAGTAATTCTGAATATTCTAAAAGAATTGGAAAGAATTTAAGGGACTGAAAATAAGTGGAAGGCAATTATGTAGGATTCAGAATGAATTCACGATATTTGAAAGTTATTGGGAATAATTCAAGGGAATTCAGCTGAAGTTAATATAATACAAATTCTAGAAAAATCCAAAGAGTTTTAAAAAAGTTAATGAAATTCCAAAAATTAAAAAAAAAATTCAACGGAATATTCTAGAGAATTTTTGGAAATATTTTGAACAATTTTAAGAAAAAAGTTTAAAAAGTGAAGGAAATTCAAAAAATTCAATTGGAATTCAAAGAATTAAAAAGAATTCAGGAGAATTGAACAAGGTTAACAAAATGTCAAAGGGTTTGAATGAACTCCAAAATTCAAGAATATAAATCATAAAATCGTTAACATAAGAATTTCCAAAAAATTGAAAAAAAATTAAACAAATATTTACCAGCAAGGGAGTCAGCGCCACACTGCAATACAATTACTGATGGTTGATAAGATGCCATCACAGCTTCAATCACTGGCTCGAATACGTTTTCATAGCTTTTGTCAGTTATCCCTGTCAGTAAAGGGATGTTTACCGAATAATATTTTCCCTGAAACGAATGAAAGATATTTTTATTTATTTATATTTTTAATGCTTATTTATTCATATTTTCAATATTTATTTATTTTTTGATAAACTAACAAACAAAAAGCGCGCTGCTGTGCTTTCTTTCTTTTTTATAAAGCAACTTTTTAATTTTTACAATTTTATTCTTTCCATTATTTATTCTCTAACGATTGTCAATAATTTAAAGTTGTTTAAAGAGATTTTATGGAATATCTATAGGAATTTTAAAGACTTTTAATTTGAATTATTTTCAAAGATTTTTCCAAGTTTTAATTTCAACAAATTTCAAAGATTTCGAAAAATTTTATGGAGTTTTTTTAAATTTGAAGGTATTTCCAGGAATTAAAATATATCCCAAGAAATTGTATAGAATTATACTAGGAAGTTAAAAATTTATTAAAAGATTTTTTCCAGTTTTGAAAAATGTGAACAAATATTTTCAAATTTTAAGGGATTTCTAAAATTTCAAGAAATTGAATGGCATTTTTATAAATTTAAATGTGCTTCAAAGAATTTTAAGAGAATTCACGAAATGTTCTAAAATTTCTGAGAAATTTTAAGAATTTTAATAGTTATCAAGTTTAAACATAATTTTGAAAAATTTCGAAAAATTTCAACAAATTTTTTAGAGTTTTGAGGAATTTCAAAGGTTTTGTTTAGATTTAAAAGGATTTCCGCATTTCAACGTATTTCAATAAATTTTAGAAGATATCAACAAATGTTATAGAATTTTTAGGAATTAATTAAAAATTTTCTGGATCATGGAATTTTTAGAGAAAGTTGTCAATTTTTCCTTTGAACTTTGAAATTCGAAAAATCAGAAAAATTAAGGGCATACGATACTTCCCCAAATAAGTCCGATTAACTTTAGATTTCCTCAACTTTTTGCGTACATAAATAAATATTTTTCTTGAAATTTGGAAAAATAATAAAGAACATAAAACGGATATCTCTCAACGACCTCATAATTTTTTTTATTTTTTTAAATGTAAGAATTGACAGATAATCTGTTTCATGTTATCTGCTATTTTCCAAAGTTTCCACGAAAAATATTTATTATTGAAAGCATAACATCGCACTTAAAATAAATGCGATCCCTACCTTACCGACAATTTTTTTCTGCAACGTTACTTCTACATTTATTGAGATATCAAATTAAAAGTTTGTGAAATTAAAGAAAATATACCAAGGTACGTTTATCTGGTCATAAATTTGTATCAAAACATAAACAGTTTCAAAATAACTTTTTTTCATAAATACAAATATTTAGGACCAGATGAAGGTACCTTAATTCCTTTACTACAATTTTAGAAATTCTCAATTCGACACCTCAATAAATGTAAAAATGGCAAAAAGGGAAAAAATGCCAATAAAGTAGGGAGTGAATAAGTAATACACGGCCTTAATGAACAATAATTTTGCATATTTCTTACTGTATCAGAACCGATTTCATCTATACCGCCAGTACCAGGAAAGAAATTGCCATATTTGTGGAAGGAAACGGTCATCACTCGATCGGTTAAGTAGAAAGCTTGCTCGACTCCATCGCCATGATGTACATCAATGTCGATGTACAAAACTCTCTTGTTGTATTTGAGCAATTCCAGTATTGCCAAAACTATATCGTTCACGTAGCAAAATCCTGAAGCCTCACCACACTTTGCGTGATGTAAGCCACCAGCCCAGTTGATACAGATGTCTGATTTTTTCTTATTGAGTTTGATGGCAGCTGCAATTGAACCGCCAGCAGATATCTGCGAAAAATCGTAAATGCCTTCGAACACTGGACAGTCCGTTCCTATATTGACTGTCGAAATAAAATATAAATTATGTAATTTCTATTTTTTTAAATATTTGTTATTAATATTATTACTGACCATGATGCAAAAATATAAATTTGATGTTATTTTTTTATTCTACTGGTTGTTATCTCATTATCTCTCTGTATTTCAAACATCTCGCCGCCGCCGCTGTGTCAAAAATCCAGTTCCCATAAGGCCCCATAATATTCCCATAAGACCCCAATGATCCCATTCAGCCTGCACGAGTCATACGCCCTTCTTGACCCACAGGTTAGATACTACGCCCTTATACACCCCGACCTGAGATACGTCCTTATTGAACCTTACGTGGAAAAAGTAACATCAACTTTATGTTTTTTGCACAATATTTTGTGTTCAGATTTTAAATATGTAACCAATTTTGAAATTTTTTATCTTTTCTTTTCAAGTTCCAGAGGACTTCCTAACCATTTTCTGACATTT
>JAUESI010000026.1:2758821-2770318 GCA_032275145.1 Synergus laeviventris | reverse complement strand
TCCCTTCCTTACCGGCATTTTTCCCTGCAATTCGATTTTTATTGAAATGATGAATCAGATAAACGTACATCAATTCTTTTACTTTAGTTTTAGAAATTTTCAACTGGATATCTCAATAAATGTAAAAATGGCACTGCAGGGAGACATCTCGGTAAGGTAGGGATCGAATTTTTAGCTTAGAAGTTGGTTCCAACGCCTTTAAATATTACAATAAATCAAATGAATTAACTAGACATTTTACTTACATTTTTCTAGAATACTCTTTGTATAAGTAGACTCGTTGATTGGTGTAACTGACTTCAGAAATTTGATATAATCTGGGTTATGAAATTTCTCCAAATCTTCATCAGAAGCTTTGTAAGGACGCTGAAAATATTAACGGTAAAAAAAACATTTTTAGAGGAGACAAGTGACAAGATTACATTTATTCTAAATAATAAGTTAGAAAAGATACGAAACATCGTATTCAAATAAAAATGATCAAGATAAAAAAAATTGGTTGATCCCTACCTTACCGGCCGTTTTAAAGTGGCGTCAGGGCGTTGCAGGGAAACAATGCCGGTAAAATAGGGATCAGGTAACCGATGCAAAAAAATGGTTACTTACGTAAATTTCCATTTTATTGAAAAGTCCATAATTTAAAATCAAATTGTGAGCCATCTTTATTCGGTGTGGCTTCATTGGATGCCTCTCGCCGTAATAGAAGTTTCCAATGTCCGCTGTATAATTTTAAAAACACAAATCAGAATAATATTTATTTAATAGACATTAAATTTTAGTCTCTATTTGTATATAAGCAGACTGTATTCGGGATACAGATTCCTGTTTCCGACACTTACCAACATTCACAAATTTGATTAGTTCACGGTATTTACATTTTTTTATGAAATCCGTCTGACAAAGATTTATAATAATATCTTTAACTCAGATCAATTTAGCGCGGACCCAAACCCTCGAAAATTTTCGATGTCCATAAGTGTGGGTAAGAGGAATCTTTTCAAGAAACTTGCTATATTGTCTATTAATGTGCTTTAAATTTAAAATTTTATAATAAAAGACACTATGGTAGTTTTATATCTTTCGCTTTATCTGTTCATAAATATTTATAATTAAAAATTATTTTTAAACATATTCTTTTGCAATTATTAGTATTGATTCCGGATAAACTTTTGTTAGTAGCTGCACAGAATCCTGTACAGAATAAATGGATTTAAAAAGATGTCGATAAGATAGGAATTGGACAAGATTCATGAATATAGACAAACTCGTTTTTGTAGCGAAATATTATAAATCAAAAAATATTTGCAATCATTTATTGTTCAATTTTCGTATTTGTTGATGGTTGCTATTTTTTTAGAAATTATAATCAAATGTATTTGACTTGTATATTAGGAAATTTTTCCAATGGATTTCAACGCGTTAAAAGTGCAACAAAATAAGAAAAAAATTTAAGCTTATGTACGTCGGGTAGCCTATTTTTATTAATTATAAGACAGAAGAAAATTTGTTTAAATTGAAATTTGAAAATTGTTAAAAGAAAATAAAAATATTGTTCTTGATTAACAAAATAACAATCCAAAAATGTAAATTCGCGATAGTATAAAATTTATATATATTCATAAATTATTTAGATATATCCGAAACTTTTTTTTTTTGTTTTGGAAAATTCTTTAGTAATAATAGTTTAAGATAATTATAAAAAACACTATATATCGATCTATACACAGAGTGTCCCTATATTCAAAAATACTTATTTATATTTTTGAATTAAAAAAAAAATTGAATAAAAACTTCTAATTAAAAAATTTGAGAAGTGCATAATTATCGAGTGATTAATAATGGAAGATTAACGAATCAAAAAAATGCGTTAAATAGCCAATAAAACATTTTTGGAAAATATTTTTCTTATGAAAAATCATTAAAAATGATATCAGAAAAAGTATATATATATATATACTATTTGGTATATATCAATATATATTTATATTATAATAAGATTACATATTATATATATATATATATGGCTATGTCAAAAATATCATATAAAAGTAATCTCTATCTTATAAAACTCAAAAAACACATAAAATGCAGTTTTTCTCATGTACGCATCCATTTCGGTATAAAAATCAGATAAAACATAAATGTTACGTTCCTATCATAAATGTCAACCATAACCTAAAATCTCATGTTTTATTTTCCTTAGCTTATAGGATTTGCATAAGTATAAATATTTGGAAAAAATGTTTCCAACTTATCATTGTAAAATAGATAATTATATACATCCACAACAAAATAACATATAAGCATCAGTATTATTTGTGCTCTAGATAGTTATACTTTATCTGGGATTACAAATATTGATTATCATAATTAATAAATGCCGATCCTATATTTACATATCAAATCTACATTTTCAGATGCAGATAAAAGAAAATCAATCATCAAAAATGATTCTTGAATGGGGGAATAGAAAAATATTTTCAAATGTTGAAATAAAATTAAATATAAAATCAGCTAGATGAATATAAGTAGAGGAGGTTTGGTCCAATCAAATATTTCAAGTTTTTCCAACTGGAAATTCGTAAAGATAATTAATCGGAATTGCTTATTCTATAATCATACATGTTCTATTATTACTTTATTCTGATATTATGTTATTATATGTATTTATATACTCACCATCGTAATAATAACTGACGTACTTCTTACTATGAGAGGAAAAGTTCATTTTCACGAATCAAACAAACAAAATACAAGAACAAACCAAATATTCAAGGAGATCTTGAGATTCTTGAGGTCGTTCTGCCTCGAAATTCACTGACTCACTAACTTGCATTTGATAATCAGAAAATAAAAGGAAGGAAGGGAATATACTGCTGAGAGTGACTCAAAAGAAGGGTGCTACTTGGCACCTGGAATGCAATGGGCCATTTTGTTCGGGTTTTTCCGATGCCCAGTGTCCTTGGGTTTTCTTTCGAGGAGATTAAGTAAATTGAGCAATGCCAAATCTTCTTACCTGATTTATCTGTTTCGGCGCCTCTTTATAAAGATTCAGGTAATTCGGAACTTGGGTATGTACTTCCGAAAAGGTCAGACCTACGCTTTTCTATTGAAACTGCCTATACCTATATCATGATATTATCAAAATTGGCGGAAATATTATTTTCATGCTGCATGAGAACATGAAAATCATGGTTTTTGTGTTTATCTCAGCTAATGTGGCCAATTTAAAAAATGTTTTAAACAAAAGTTGTAGATCTCAGCGAAATACATATTTTTTGTTCAAAGCATTTTTTTCTATGAGTGACAGTTTGAGAAAATCAGTGGTACATTCATTTCTATTCGTTGAATTGAAAAAAAAATGCTCCACAAAGTTTTAGCCAAAATCTGTTAATATTAACATCTGCAATTAAAATGCCGAAAAGACGCGTCCAATTTTAAATGCAGGTGATTTTTTGAGATTTCATCGGCATTCTTTGGCTCTGAACAGTTATGCATGTTGTAAAGATATATCTAAACGAAAAATGTTTGTTTTCAAAATTTTCAGAATGGCGGACTCTTAAATTTGAAACAAAATTACAATTTCTACTATCAAGAACAAAATCTTGTCAAATTCATACACAAGAATTGATGAAGAACGTGACGAAAATGAAAACTCTAAGTTTTGAAAATACTCAAGATGGTCGCCCAATTTTTTTTTAAACTCATTATTTTTTGTTTCTCGATGACAAATTTTCAGGTGTTCTTCACTTTTTTAGCTCATAAACTTCATGAACTTCCAGAATAAAAGTTTTTTAGTTTTTCTCAAAACTACTTTTTCAAAATCCGTGTTCACTCATGCCATTTAAAAAATACTTGAACGATTTATTTCAAACTTGGCACACATTTTCTATATATAAAATACCTCCCCCCAACGTTTTAGTTATAATTTTTTTTCCACATTATTGGGGTTTTCCACCCACAAAATGGCGGAATTTTTCGTGGAAAATAGCAGTTTACACTTTAGATGGCAACCAAAAATTTTTTAATGAAAAAAAAAAAAATAATCAATGAACGTTGGGGGGAGGATTTGATGATACTTTGACTAAATTTTAATGGTTTTTGATTTCAGATAATTTCCGACCGAGATACAGTGAACACCGCAAATTGTTTTTTTTCTAAGACGTTCTGGAGCAAGCTCTTGTCACCGGCTTGTTTTTGAATATTTCTGCATGAAAAAATTACAGAATATCGCTAAAAGTATGCTTAATAATGTAAAAAAGGTTTGAATAAATTTCCTCAATCCATACTTTTAAGAAAAATTCACAAAAAAAGTGTTTTTTTTAATGCCCCCCCCCCCCCCTAAAGGATTATGAAGTTTATCGAGAAATGTAGAGAATTACTAAAAATTTTGAGGGATTTCATGAAATTTTAAGAATTTTAAGAAATTTCTACGAGCTCTAGGAAATTTTAACGAATTTTTAAGTAATTTAAAGGTTGTTGAGAAATTTTAATGTATTTCTAGGAAATTTAGAGGTTTTTTAAAATTTTTCATAGAATTTTAAATGATTTCAAAAGATTTTGGCGAATTAAAAGGGATTTCAAACGATTCCTATGCGTTTGAATATTTTACGAAATTTTAAGGGATTTAAACAAATTTTAAAAAATTTCAATTAATTTTAAAGGATTCAAAGAGATTGCATGGAATTTAAAAAATGTTCAAAAATTGAATTTTACGTGATTTAAAATTTTTTCGTGAAATTTTAAGGGTTGTCATGGAATTTTAAGTCATTTTGAAAAATTTTAAAGATGTCAAAAGATTTTTATGATTATTTAAATATTTCATAGGATTTTAAGACATTTTAAGGGATTTTGAATAATATTAAGAGATTCGAAGTAGAGAGAGTTTAAGGAATTTTGAAGTTCATCGATGTATTTAGCGAATTTAAAAAAATTTGGAGAAATTTTAAAAGATTTCACGAAGGTTCACGGGATTTTTATGAATTTTAAGGAGTTTTAAGGAATTTTTAGAGATTTTAAAGATTGTCGTAGAATTTTAATGAATTCATAAGAAATTTAGAGATTCATACAAATTTTTAAGGGATTTTAACGACATTTACGCGTTTTTTTTTAAAAGTTTCTCATGGATTTTCAAAGATATTCAAAAGATTAGAAAAACATTCTTGCGAATTTGAAGGAATTTCAAACATTTTTATGACTTTTCAATATTTTGCGGAAATTTAAGGGATTTGAAAAATTTTCAGATAATTCAATGAATTTTGAGGGATTCGAAAAGATTTCTAAGAATTTTAGAGATTTTGATAAATTGTCTATATAGTAGGAAAAAATTCCGACATATCACGTATGGACTTTCAACAAAAATGATTTTAGTTATCAAGAAAAAAAAAATAATAATAATTAAAGCATTGTGATTGTGATCAAATAAAACTCCTATTCATTTAAGTTATCCTCATTTGTTCAAGCCATTAAAAATATTGTAGAACTTCCAGAAATTTTAATGCGATCATCTCACTGAACTCAAAACAGTAAAGTAGGACATCGACGTCTGTAAAACCTGTAGAAATGATAACTTATGAAAATTGAAAAATTAATTAGAATAAGTTATATAATTAGAATTATATAAGAAAATTATATATGTATTATTGAGATCAAGACCGAATTTGTACCGATGAAAAAGTTTCGATCGAGAATTTAAACAGGATGCCAGCTATGAATTCACATGGTTTCGCACTTCTTCTCATTATAAAAAGCAACAGTTTTTGGGATCGTAGGGGAAGTTTATACCAATCACCGCTGTATCTGAAAAGGAAATATATATTGTCATAATTACTTATGATATTCAATATTTTTATCACGATATTTATATTTATATTGTAACCGTATAAACACGCTGTTGGCCCCTACGGAATGACAACCCATTATGCAGGACTGCATTCGGGTTCCATCAGCTTACACCGCGAAACGCGCAAAATAAAGACTATTAGCAATTTAAAGGAATTTTAAGATTATAACGTTATAGTGGACTAATGTATCATTATAAAATGAAGAATATTTAAATTGATTTATTTTGTATTAGAATGATAATTTAAGAAAGATTCTCTGGTGCCCGAATATTATCGTTTATGAATTAAATAATAATTGTTTAATTAACCATTTAAAAACGCGTAAAGTCTCAATATATATTTATATTTACATTTTGTCACCCACATCGATACTGTGGTCTATGAGGCTTTGACATGGAACACAAAGGAAGAAAAGATGAAACATTTGCGAAGCTGTAAAAAGACCATATCTTATAACCTCACGTGGTTCTCCAAATTTCAGCACCATCTGCATAACAAATATGTTTTTTTTTATTATTAATTTCTTATCATTATTCCTAGCTTAGTTTTGATCTTAAATTTATACCTGAATTCCTGTTACGCTTATGATCAGCATGTTGCAACCCATGATAATAAAAAAACCCGTTGAAAAACAATCATTAATTCTCTCAACAAATCTAGTGGTAATAAACTTAAAAATATTAATGATTTGCATGTAAAAAGTAGCAAATATAGAGAAAAATCAAGGTTCCAATCTTATTTGACCTCATTATTCCAAAACCGATTATAACACAACAATTTTTAGGTCACCTTTTTTTTCATGAAACCTTATTCTTTTTGGGGAGTGAAAAATTACGTACTTTATAATCTTTTTGTGATTTCTGACGCAAAATAGAATTTCCTTCTCAACATTGCCATAAAAAATAACCTCATCATTACTTTTTTCAATCTTCATCAGATTTTCAAGTTTGTAACTGCGTTAAAATAATTACAATAAATTAAAGTCGCATAGTGCTCGGAAAAAAATAATCATTTGCCAAAAATAAATTTTTACTTGAAACGAGTATGTTGCTTCTAGAAATTAATAATAATAGGAACAATTAAAGAAAACAAACTTATATATATATATAACGTTTGCAATTAAACAAATCATAAATTAATTAACAACTATTCCACTTCCATCTGTTTAATATTCTCGCCTTCATTTTTTATTAGCTAAATAAAACTAAATAACAACTGACCAAAAATTCTCTGAAATTTTTAGAGTGGGATTTTTTTGTTTTCTGTTTTTCTTTTTCAATTGGGAAAAAAAAATTTTTAACTCAGTTTATTCTTCATAAGACTACTCTGAAAATTGTGTAGAGTGTACAGAGAACCTTAAAATTTGAAAAAAAATAATAATAAGATAATAATAGATAAAATAGAAGATAGCCCTGAATAATTCTTTTGTATTTTTTTCGAAAACTACATTTAAAAACAACGAAAATGAAAAAAAAGTTATGATTTGGCCTATTTATGACTAAACCATAAACTTTTAAAAATTTTGAAGCAGTTAATTTGGGATGAAACTCGTTTATTAAGTAATTTTTTTTATTGTATTTATATCTACTGTGCATAAAATTATTTAATAAACTATACGTTTTTTAGGTACGTAAACAAAAAAAAGAGTGACGTATTAAAAAAAATCAAACGAATTTCATCCCAAATTAACTGCTATAAAATTTTTTAAATCTTTATTGTTGTTTATTGTTTTTTCTTTGTTTTTAAATGAAAAAAAAAAAAGATTCATCTTCTATTTTAATTATTTTTTTCCAAATTTTAAGGTTCTTTTCGTCGCATCAAATTCCTCTTTCTTGGGATCCCCAGAAATTACTATAATAGGTAATTAACATTTTCTTATGGTTTCAAAAACCGACTTTTGACAAATAATTTTTTTTTTCGACCACTCTCTGTCGCAAGGAAGGCCCAAAAACATTAGGTGAAGTATCAAACCTATTATCTGTCGAAAATAAATTTTTTATTCGAAAATGGACCGTCTAGTCCGAAAATGCGAGTTTCCGCGCAATAAACGCCAATTATTGAAAATAATTGTCACACAATTGAAATAAAATAAAATTTAATTAAAATTAATACTTTATATAACTGTTATGTAACGGTTATATAACAGTTATATAATGGTTATGTTCGTGTTATATACCTGTTATATAACGGTTTTGTTGTTAAGGATTGCAATTTTTTGTGGTTTAATGCACATTAAAATGTTCTAAAATCTTATTTTTGTACTTTTTTTCCAAATATATTTAGCAGGTAAATTTTTATAAAATTTCATTTTCATCAGATTAGACGTCTGATACTTCAGTCGAATCCGAAAAATGCTTTTTATATTGCTTACCCTATCATTGAAAAAATGCCACAAGCATGTTGAGTGTAAACCATAAACATTGTTTCAATAATTACGATCATACTTGTGCAAGTTAGGCTGCAAACATAATCTTGGGCCAGGATTGGATACAAGTATTTGTCCTGATCAATGAAATATTCCGCAACGTATAGTGGTTTTTTGGGCCGAGATTCGTTCAGAGGCGCAACCCAATCCAAAATTATCGGAATCAATGGCAAGTTGATAAATGTTAATGCAGTTGAGTAAATATAAGCTATATGAATAAATATAAAAACTGTTAATTCTCTAATTAATTTCACACCAGGTGCTTTACAAAAATGTATATGTCATTCTTACTTGCATATGCCACGGTAAAAAGTCTCCCACGCATAGCATATCTGTGTAAAATGCTAACCTCCGGTTCTTTCAACCAAAATTTCCAGTCTTCTCGCATAACTTCGAGCAATATTTTCATCTACCAGAAATATTATCTCATGATTATAGGAACTCTTGCTTTTTAACTCAGACATTATTGCACACACTACATCCGCATTAGACTTTCTGAAATCTTTCATTTTCATTTGTACGCTTATCACCTTTTTCTTCTTCAATGCACACATTTTAAAAAGTACCAAAGAGATAAAAACGACGATAGAAGGGGAGAACCACTCTATCATGGTATCGAAGTCTCCCCAGCATTTCCATATTCCAAGACACTGTTTCACGCAAATACAAAACATTGTAGATTATGACATTCATTGCATAATTCGCAGTATGAAGTTTTACCTCAGGTATAAATATGCTTAATAATATAACTAGGACTATATTCCCGAAGAAACTTTTAATCTTGGATTGGTAAGGCCAGAGTCCAATAAATGACAGAAGTCTCTTGTTCAAACGGTAGTAAATAGAATCAAATACGTCAATTTCATCTTCTAAAATCGGAACTAAGGAAAGAAACAAATAGTTTTAAATACAGTTAAATGCTGCAATGAATGGAAGGAAATATTAAAAACCTTATTTTAATTTGATACTTACAATTCATATTAATTACCCTAACAATTTTAAATATTTAACAATTTAATTGCTTTAATTATAATCTAATGATTGTTTTATCTCAAGCCAGTTGGCTCACACTATATTTATATTCAAGAAAAACCAAGTTAGAAATTGTTCACAGAAATCTTATACCCTATAAAGTATTTCTTTTAATATACAGACTTGTATCTACAATTTAACAACCGGCGAAAATTGCCTGTTATTACCTCAATGTTGCTTCTTTTTTTCTTCTTATTTCGATCGAAAAAGTGTGAATATTAAGATGCAGATGTATAATTTATTTTCCTAGGTGAGCGCTCGAAAGTGAACCTCGTATCTCATTCCATTATAGAAAGGAAGAGGGTTGAAGTTTGCCGGATGTTTTACAAATTCTTGGAATCAAAAGAACATTATGTGAAGTGAACAGATGCGTCGAATGGTTCTGGATCTATAGCAGTAATCACAAGGCACGATATATAAGAAAATTGCGTGAATCACTTTTTCTACACATCTTACTGACAGGAAACTAGAATCAATGTGTGAATATTTAATAAAGTTGAACGGCATATTATTTCGCGACTGGAGTAGATCTTTGACTGGCTTCTTGATAACGTACGAATTTTGAGCGGAGAGAATGCAAACTATCGACAGCCACTTTTTATTCGGCTTTAGAGATACACCTAACATGTTTGAACAGAAACATATAACAAACTAAATTGATCTCTATGAATATATATTTATTTCAACACTAATACAATCCTAACTGTTTGGTAAGTAACATCCTATTATCATAATATTAGTAACATCCTACCAATGAATTTTAGCACCAAAGACTTCTGCATGAGTTACAATAGAAGATCTATCAAAACCAGTTCCATCATACCATTCGTTAATGAGTCCTGCTTCCATAACTCTAAATAGGACTTCATCAAAGCCAGTTGGTTCCTTCACAATCCATTTCATTTGATTAATCATCGTTATGCGAGCTAAATTCTTCTTTTTAATTACCTGTTGCATACATGTCAAATTTTACTTGTGATAGGTTTGCAAATTTGAAGAAAGAAAATCCTCGGTAGTTTTAATTTTAGGTGATGGTGTTTGACTTAAACCAAAATCCGTCAATACTGCGTGTAGACGACAGATGAATATAGACCTATTTTGTTTCGGATAACTTATTATGGTTCTTATTTGAAATGCCTAGGCGAAATTCCTCGGGAATATCATCAGAGATTTGAGTCCAATTTTTAGAAGAGAATTTTAGTCGAGAATTTCCAACTTCTCCAATTTCCGTAGCAACGCTGTAGAACAGTTAACAAACTTATTTTTAAAACTCGAAGTTTCTTCAGATAGTGCTGCATTGCCCTCATCAGTAGCTTTCTTGCAACCTGAAAAAAAGAGGATATTGTTTTATTAAGGATAGTTTAATACTACTATTATCACAACTAATATCGAGATAAGTAATTTGCTTGCAAAACATTGACAGAGACAGGAAGCTTCTAATTATCTGGGGAAACAAAAGATGGTATATAGCTACTTAAATTTTGATGATAATAATTAGAAATCATTATTTTCACAAACTGAAGGGCATATACTTATCGATATCAAGATATTGTTATTTATAGTGTTGTCATACAGCCTGGTCATCCTTATTTCCATATGAACTTTGTCATCCCACCAATGATCTCCATCACATAAGCTTTTGTACAAATTCCAATCTTAGACTCACGATAAGCGAAGGTAAAATTTAAATTAGTTTGTAAAACCATATCCAGAAATTGACTCCGCCTCAAAACATACATCTCAAAAATCTACAATATGAATTGTTACACGAATCAAATCTTGCATTTATTAGACACAAGGAACGTAATATTACCTTACCCATACCAAATCCTAAACTCAACTTGCTTCCTAAAACATGAAGAAACAAACAATATCCGATAAACTCACATCAGTGTCCTCTTTCCCAAAAAACAGTAGATATAACTAGTTCATGTGAACATACAAATACGGATTGGTCCTTCCTATTCTAACAAGGAAAAACCAGTATATAAATTTCGCAGTTTCACAACAATATGACCATCAGTTAATAATTAACCAGCTATCAGTTACCAGTTAATGAGCAAGAAAAAGATCATCGAAACTCTAACTCTGGACCAAGTGCAATTGGCCTGCTAAAGGAAATCACACAGAAGAACCAACTACCATCAAATAAAAGAGCTAAGCTAACAAACTTATAATTATCTTTCTTTATCTTTCT
>JAUESI010000026.1:2735175-2752400 GCA_032275145.1 Synergus laeviventris | reverse complement strand
ACCAATCTGATCTAATCAGCATCTATCGCCTTCATTATATTGAGTAAACCGTTACTCTTTTCAAAGCTTTGCCTAAAGCTTGGGTCGTAACAGTGCAAAGATCTCATTTGAGTATCATGTTAACTTATAAACACAAATTTTATTACAAAAATTATCTATAGTATTATGTTAAAATCAAAGCAAATATTGTATTATACCAATTACCGACAGTATTATGTTTATATAAAGCTTTATATGGATACCTTATTGTAAAATTTCCCTTCGTCTCCACGCACACATAACGCAGTGCAAATTATTATACTGTTATTCTAGTTCATGAACACCTTGTTAATTGAGCAAATGTATTTGTAACATTAAGCGCGCGTAGTTTCAAGTATGTTGAATAAGTTTTGTATTCGACTACATTCGACAAATAAAATGTAAATGTAATATCAGGCTAAACGTTAATAATTAGACTAAGGAAATTTATTTGTCATCGTGATGAAACTCTCTATTCATAAGTCGTTAACACTGAGGGGAAGGACTGTAGGGATCTACGTATTTAACGCCACTTACTGAGTTTCCCCCTCTACATAACCTAATTATGCACAACACCTCAAGGACTGCATCATGTATTCTAGTTTTCGATCAGCTGTTCCCCTCTGTAGACGTGCTTACCTGAGTTCACGTGAACATTATAATAAACCATAGTTGAGCTAGGATCTGAGTTCTTATTTCTCCCTAGCTTTATATATTCAGAATTAGAGCCGAAGTGATATCATCTAATTACCGATATCATTTCTCCATAAGATTGAGGTATCTGGCGCCATCTCTAGGCCGATCGCATCACTGCGAGTCATCGAGTCCTGGTTAAATTACCTTAGTCTTAGGGTAATAAACTTACCATGATTGAGACGATGAGGAGAGGAATGGCAGGGAGAGTCTTAGGCGGTATTTAAATGATCGTATCGCGCATCCTTTCAATAGAAGTCGATCTCGATACCTAGAAGGAAAGTTGTTTGTATCACGCTCGAGGTTCTCGTAGAGAAACTAACGGGTACGTAAAATAAGGCGGAGAGAGTGAATTTAGTAGGGAAAATGTGTGATAAGTGGCTAAAGTTAATATTTCGGATCGCATTTTTTATAGTGTGGCTCGTTTACCTAAATTTTGCATTATTCAACTAAGGATCTTTTCCTTTGGGATGAAGTGGAAAGCTGGTCTGCTAGAGACATTCGTCATGATCCACTGAATCATCGAAGACCAGCTTGTACGTTCCTTTATAATCAAACAACGATTTTGGGTATACCTAAAGAACTTATTATTATTTATTTTCGTTACGTTCTTCTCTTTTTACAACATTATTTGATTAATCTAGTCACCCGGTTAAGCTACAGAATGTGTCTGGTAATAAATATGTACCAATTCTTTGTGGTCTGTTCATTAAAATCATAATTTAAATTCATACATTAATACGTAAATCGGCCGAATAAATAAATAAATCTCAATTTGTATAGTTAGAGTCGAACACTGGATGAAATTAAAGAAGATGTCGGTTGATGAAATATCTGCTATTATCCACGAGGCTAATGTAATAATTGCAACAAAGATTTATGATTTAAATCATCAAGAAAGACCAAATAGAAAAAAATAAATAAATTAGAAGAAAGGCGAAGATTCGGAGGAAACCCGTCATATCTAAATAACCGATATTGGCTGTCAATACCGCCCCAGGTTTAGGTTCATGCAAATGCCTATATTAAGCCAATAAAATTAGCCAAATGTTGGCTGTCAAGATTGGGCTGTGTTTTTAGTCTTGACAATACGCACTTGAGACGTTTTTAGAACATTATTTAGCATGACTTAAAAAATTTGAGGACGTCCTAAAAACGTCTTAGGACATTCGTGCACACTGGGCAGTTCACATAATACAAATTAGAATTTTGAATTCGATCAACCCAGTAGACAAAAAGACATTGTCATCCCAAGGACGTCCATATCAGTGGTATTGATGTCCTAAAGTTCCCCACTGTGAAGTTACGATAGCACTATCGGATACAATTCGGACGAAAATGGACAAAAAATAATTTTCGATTCTATAATAGGCTGGGGCGAAAAACCAACATTGTGCGTCCAGGAAACGCCTGGTGCGGAAAAGTGGCCCAGTCCAATGTGAAACTCAGCGCACTTTGAAATTTTGAAATCGGATAATATCTTCAGTCTGTTCTTTGAGGGTGGAATCTCGAAATTTCACTAAAAAACACTAAAATTTAAGGTTTTGAAAATGGGCTTAAAATTGATACCGATGCCTTCCAAGGGTGACTTTACGAGGAAAAGTCATCAGAGGGTACTTAGAGGTCCGTACCGAATCGCCAAAGTCACCCCATGCCAATCCTCATGCAGGGGGAAATGGCTCAAAATTGCTTATTTTCGAGTAAAACGCTTAAATACTTGTGCAGCCCCTATTTCACGTGCTTATTTAAGTCTCAGAGTCATTAATTACACCCACAAAGTCTTTCTTAGTGTCAAATAAGTTGACAGTTTTTCGAGAAAGAAGTGTGACGCGTATCCGAGCCTTGGGACCGATGCCTTGTCTGGACACCTCTGTTACCAGTCTAACAGTTCTTTCCACCGCTACTGTGTGACAAGGGAAAGATGTAAAGTCCCAGTCTGGTACCAAGCCATCGGCCATAGATAGCTTAGCGGTAAGTTCATCCTCTGTTATAGGAATTAAAACTGGAGGTACGGTAAGTGAAACATCTGTCTGTTCCCAATCAATCATTTCTGTATAATCATTAGCTCCAAAATTAATTTTTGGCACAATATTGTACTTAACAGTTGTATGTTGCTTATGTTTTGCTTCCAGGGTTTTGGTAAGTGCGTCTTGGCGAACTTTACCTTAATTTCAGCAGGAGGATTATCACCTTCACCTTCCTCAAAGAAGGAATCTAAATCTATATCCATATCAATTTTAGAGGAAGATGTGGAGGCCGATGCAGTAGGAACGCTTTCCCCATCCTCTCCCCGTTCAAGTCTGCCTCTTTTTGCATTACATTCTGCTCTCTTATGTATTCTTTTTGTTTCAGAGACATCTACGCTGGCGATTCCCATGAGTCTTTTACCTCTATAACGACAACATCAACTAGCACCTGCGAGTGAACGAACATTAGGCGTGAGCCGAATACGAGCCAATGACAGGTTCTGACAAGTCTCGACCATTGGGAGGAGTATGGGGAGGGGAGAAGGAGACTGGCGACCGGGGGGGGGGTCCAGCTTCAGTGTAGAGGTGGCACAGACGCTCGTGTGCTCGTAGATAGACATGACCCAGGGACCGCACAATTATTTAAGCGTTTTACTTGAAAATACACAATTTTAAGCCATTTCCCCCTTCATGCGGATTGGCATCGGGTGACGAACCTCTAAGTACCCTCTCATGACTTTTTATGGTAAAGTCACCCTTGGAAGGCATCGGTATCGATTTTAAGCCCATTTTTGCAAAACCTTAAATTTTAGTGTTTTTTAGTAAAATTTCGAGATTTCACCCTCAAAGAACAGACTGAAGATATTATCCGATTTCAAAATTTCAAAGTGCGCTGAGTTTCGGGTTGGACTGGGTCACTTTTCCGCACCCAGGCATTTCCTGGACGCACAATGTTGGTTTTTCGCCCCAGCCTATTCTATAACCTGAACGAATTCCAGAGAGGTGCAGACTGATTCGGATCCCAATTATTGTCAGATATAATACGGACGGAAAGGGACGAATTTCGGATTTCACTTGAAAAACATAATTGTAGATTTTATACTCCGGACGAATTCCAGACCGGTACGGACAGACTTGTCGGATACAGTCCGAACGAAAACGAATGTATTTCGGATTCCACTTTACAAAAAGGATTTCTAGTTCTGCAATTCGAACAGCTTCCGAACAAATATGAATTGATTTTGGACCTGAAATATTTCAACGTATGGAAATCGGGTGAAACAGGACAAGTTCCAGACATATTACGGACAGATTTCATACAAGTGGGGATGAATTTTTCCCAAACTAATCCGAAATCTATTCAGAATTCAAAGCAGGGATATCTATGGAAAGTAAAATCAATGAAGAAGGACCCAAAAAGGATGGACAGGGTGACGATACAGATGAAAGTCATACAGGTAATAAGAAGCAGAAAATAGATAATATTCTGAGCGAAAATCATGTAAAGGATATATAGAATTAGAAAATACGAAGGAACCAAAAAGGATGGAGAGGATGACGAATTATATGATTTCGTAAGTTTTTAACCAAAGCTATGAAAAAAAAACTTTACTTACAGAAAAAACTTTTCAGGGATTAAAACAGTTTATTAACGAACAACTTCAATGCTTATGATAAAAACCGGTTTTTAAGGTAATTTTTTCTAATTTTTAAAATAAATAATATAAACTAAAGCTTTTAATCATTTCTACTTAAAACGTAAATGAAAAAACTTCCAATAACTGTGAATTATACATCTTTTAATTATATTCTTACCACTAAAACAGAAATGAACATTTTATAGATACGTTTGAAAAGTATGTATTAAACGGACTGAAGTCATCAGTTTATTTAGCCGTTTCATTCCTTGTACTTTTTACTTTTAATAATATGACTTTTCTATTATAGATATTCAACAATGAAGTCAAAGATGATAAGAAATTTGATGCGAAGGATGTGTTGTTGCGCCATGTCTAGTTTGACACTAGCGTACTTCTAGTCAGACTGAATATTATGTCTATCAAAAGCTGTTTAAATGTATAATAATTGGAACACCGAAACTTATGTGTATTAAATTTATTAAAATGTATATACAAAAGTAAGTAATCGCCTAGAGAATATAAGCTTGTTGCTCTAGCGATGGTTAGACGGTATCTATCTAAGGTACAAAAATAGTGGTTGTAGATTGAGTTTTAACAATATAAATTGGAAAGGGAAAATGCTATTTTACCTATAAGCTTATTGCATCCTAAAAACGCAAGGAAA
Source organism: Synergus laeviventris (assembly GCA_032275145.1). Taxonomy (NCBI): domain Eukaryota; kingdom Metazoa; phylum Arthropoda; class Insecta; order Hymenoptera; family Cynipidae; genus Synergus; species Synergus laeviventris. Next base: position 2,747,418 of record JAUESI010000026.1, on the reverse strand, counting down.
ATTTAAGTGGTATGGTTGGGTCAGTCTAGCCTAGGATAACTATAAAAGCGGGTCCTTAATGGAGTCTGTTCGTTGTGAGTTGTATAGGCAATAACTTACAATTAACAGCCAATATTTCAGCCCTAATCTGTTGCAACAGTAAACCCGAAAAAATCCTAAAACTCACTTTCCCAAGCCATAGGCGCAGTAAATGCAGGATGTGAAAATTACAATAAAGAGATTAAAGAATTTTATATTAATCATACAAATCGAATACAAAAAGAACAATTACGTGCTATTCGGACGTAACAGGATGTTCATGACGAATAGCTATATTTTTATTTTCACTACATTTATTTTAGTTTTACTTAAAATGGACTCAGTTTCTCCTAAAAATGTTCTAATATATTTTTCAAATACTAATTATAGTTAGTCTTTTTTTTTATTTTATTCCTAAATGGAAATTAACATATCTGTCAATGAAAATAGTCATTTGAGATTATGCATACATTCGTTGTTCTTGTTTTCGACTCGCATAAACTCTGAATCGAACCATATGTTACTCAAGTATGTTTTTAAGTCTACATAAGTTCCATATTCAGCACAATACATTCAACTCATTAACCTATAGCTGCATTACCGCCAGATGTAACCCAGATAAATCTTCTAGGACTCCCATGAAATCCGAATAGCTTCGATAATTTTTAATTTATTATCAGTCGATGTAAAACTCGTATTGGTCGAGATAGGTCTAAGTGCTTATTTGTATAAACATTGATTAGGATTAGGTACAACCTAAATATATTTAAGGTACCGTCTAAAGTGGCCTGCAGACAGGCTCAGATAAAAGTTCGACTCATTAACTGTATAGATACGTCTTGATTAGGACCGGATACATTCCGAATATTTATTATAGGATCCGGATACGTTCGGATTGACTTCAATCATTATCTGTATAATTCTGGTTACGACCAAATACAACCTGAATATATCTTCTGGTGTCCATATAAAAATCCGTATAGGTCCGAATACATTTCACTTAGGATCGTACCATAATCCGTGTAAATACCAGTTTTTCACCGGCTACTACTTAAAAATCTACGGTGGCCCTTAAAAAACTCCAATAGACCTGGTTAAAAGTACGTCTCATTAACCATATACCATAAATAGAATCTGCATTAAAAAACCATATTTGCGACCGTATAAAACCATATAGATGTCGAAATGTATACGGGTTCTATCTGGGTTCTATCCGCGATTTTAAGCAGGGATGAATTCACGTGAAAGTGAAATCAAAGTGAAATGAAATAAAATAATTTCTTCCCATTAATATTTTTAATTCAGCAAAGTTACATATCTGTGACGTCTCGGTCGAAAGTAAAATCGTAAAAAAATCCCCTGTTATTCAGAAAACTGTCGCAAACTCTCAACTGGTATCTTTTGGCTAAAATCAACGATAAATTTAATTGAGAAGTTATCACATACGCTTTTAATATATTTCAAAAGTGATTGTAAGGAACATTCAAGGAGTCTGAAGAGTTTTGAAGATACGTTGAACGATTTCAAAATATTCAGAATAATTTTATTTGCTTTTACGAAGTATAAAGAGATTTTTATATATTAATTTTAAAAATACTTTAATGGACATTAAAGAATTTCAAGTGATTTTAAGTGATTTTAAAGATTTTCAAGGAATTTGGAAGAGATTTCAAGATATTTTAACTGATTTTAAAGAATTCCAAAGGGATTACAAGAATTATATTTTAAAAATATTTTTAAAATTGCATTAATCAAAGAAATACGCCATTAATTTATAAATATCTCCTGAATCTTTTTAGATAAAATATTTTTTTTCATAATTTTCCACAATTCCAGACTACAGAATTCCTTAGTTCGCAAAAACTTTACACGGGTTTTTACCAATTTATGTGCATGCTAGCGTGGCCCATATTGCTTTGTGACATTATGCTTAAGTTTAATTTTTTGACATTGATTTTCTATTTTATACTTTTGTTGGAAGAATCTTACGCATTTTCATATACGGTGCTCTACTGTTTTATCGACCGCATGAACCAGGTATTTCCACCCTTCGACTGAGATGTGATTTTGTGTAAAACGACGCATGCTCAGCTTTGTGCGTGATCCTTTCCTTTCGACTACGCTAGTTTATCGGAGGCTGAACTAATGGTAACATCTACATTGCCAAAATTCCAGTATTCTCGAAGTGCATTACTTCTTTGAAAGTAGCATCAACTATGCAGTTGGAAACAGTTCTGAAAAAGTTATCCTCGAATCAGAATTACATCAATGCCATTCGGTGTTATTTTAACATTAAAGTTCAGCAAAAGGTTGGATGAAACAATATTCAACGGGATGTGAATTCTAATCACTGAATTTTCACATTTCATTACTTAAAGCAGTCTCTAAATTCAAAATATTTATTGAAATAACGCCCCTATAAAAGAAATCGAAATTTCGTATTTGCGAATTTCAATTGTTTCTAGAAACCTGATTTCAAAGTATTTATAAAAAAGTGTTTTTATTTTATAAAAATAATTGACTAGATTCGTTCTATAAATACAACATTTATTCTTAAAATATGTTATAGGGAAGGATATTAACGCGTAAAATAATCATCGCTAGGACATAAATGCGAGAACGCAGCATATTACGCTGATATGAATTTCTAGCAAAGATGTTGAAACTAGTGCGACATTAAAGTGCTAGTGGCATAAAAAATTACTTTAATCTTAAATAAGCCAACGCCCGAGGAATATGAATCGTCACTGTGCTTGTTATCTTAGAGAACTGCTATTCAATTTTGTGTGACTAATTTTATATTTATAAATTTTAGAACAGAAGATTTTAAAAATTATGTAATTGAAAGATATTGTTATTTATAAAAATATTTAGTCAATATCTCATCCTATTTAATATTAAAGTGAAAAGAGTTTTAAGGTAACAATGAACAAGCAAAGTGTTGTGAATCCAATACATACGAAATGACTGTGTCATTAAAAGTAGGATTATCGATCATTTTAATGACTTTAGTAAATGCAGATTTAAGCTCACGAATTGTAAAAACGAATCATGGAGAACTCTCGGGTGTTATTGTTTCTCTTGGACGAAATCTAGAAAGCGTTGAAGTGTTCCGAGGTGTTCCTTATGCATCACCACCTATCGGTTCTCTTCGTTTTATGCCTCCTGTCAGTGGTGCTATTTGGCATGGTGTAAAAGTAGCAGAAGAGTTTGGACCTGTGTGTCCACAAAAGCTCCCAGCACTGACAGACAAAATTCCAAAAGGTAGAGTGGATTATCTGAAAAGACTTATGCCATATTTGAGAAATCAAAGCGAGGATTGTCTATACTTAAACATCTACGCTCCAGTCCAAGGTAATATAGTAATTATTGCATGTTTCAAAACATATAATATATCCTATAAAATTAAAAAAAAGAAATACATTTTGAAAAAAAATTAAAATAATATTAAATAAATTAATAAAGATTATAATAATAATATAACTAATATCAGGTTTTACAGTCTTTTCTTTATTCCCCTGATTTTCGCTTTTTTTTTAATTTCTCTTTTTTCCCCTATTTTCAAGAGAATTTTCCTTTTTTTCTTGTTTATCACGTAAATCCAGATGGAAGCAATAAAATCCACATAACTAGATTAAATTATTTTATTCTTTGTTGCAAAAAAAAATTGTTTCGTTGAAAATTTACTTGAAAATCCATCTTTTCTTTTATGGAGTAAATTATTCTGTTGAAAATTCATCTTTTTGGTTGAAAATTCAACTATATCTGTCACAATAGATGACATTTTGCAGTCGTAACAATTTCAAATATTTTTAAATTGATTTGATTACATTTAATTGTTAATTATATACGTTTCTCAGTTAATAAAACTGAATGGTTACTATATGCATAACTATAGATAAGAGAAAAAATGTCAATTTTGCAGGAGAGCGAAAAAACTTTGTGTAAAATCGAATTCACAATTAAAAAGAAAATCAAAAGTACGCTCCCGAGTTGAAGTACCTATATTACTGAATTGATTCCAATAAAGTGTGATTGAAAAGAATCTTCCAGCTTTTAGACAACATTATCAAAAATTGACGATGACGAATGACCTTTTTTACGGGGTACGAGTTGCCTTGAGACAGTTTCAAGACAAGCGAATTTTTGCATTTTGCTGGGGAAAAATAGTTAAATTTACTCACTTTTTACCTATATTCTCATCAGAAAAGGTATTAGATTTGTGGAAAATTTTACCCATTTCCCATTTTTGTCAAATTTTTTTAAGCCAACCAACGCTCGTTATGAAAAAAAAGTCAAAAGAAGAAAAACATTGTTTTTTGAACGCCCTATAATTAAGAAAGTTATTATGCAAATATTTTCCTGAAAAATCGAAAATTCAAATTTTGAGCCAAATAAATCGAGACACAGAAAAAATGCTAACAAAAATGGTTTTAAATATATCTACCAATTATTTTCTGACCATTTTAATTAAAAACATTTTTTTTTCAACTATCTGAATAAGGCAAAAATTCGGAGGTCTTTGATAGCCGATAATTTTTTTTGTAATATAATATTTACACATATTCAGTCATTGTTGTTTAATTTAGAAGAAAAGAGAAATTTATTTACTTTAGGTTTTATCAACCTTAAGCAACATCAGGAACATCTCATCAGGACACTCGCGCTTTGCGCTCTGGAATATTTGATTGTCGAGCTTCGTACTTCATATTGTTTTTGTAACATTTTCTCTTATCTCACATTTTTTGCGGGAAAATTTAATTTAAAAAATTGTTTAACAATACTTTTCATGATTAAAACGAAAACTATACTTACCCTTTTAAAAAATGGTCAAGGGAAAATTTTTAGATCTTTTAAAAACCAATAGTTATGTTTATTAACATTTTCTCTGTATTTCGAGCGTTATTTAGGTCCAAATTTGAATTTGCGAATTGTCTTGAAAATTCAAAAAGGTGTTATTACGATCTTTTAGGGCATTCAAAAATCAATATTTTTCATTTTTTGAATTCAAATTTGAATTTTTTTTTTCGTTTTTTTTTTAAACATTCGAAATATTATAAATCTGAAAATTATTTTTTTTATCAAAAAAAGTTGTAAGTGAAAATTGTTGGAATTTTTGAGTAACATATGTACGCCTACATAGAATTTGAAAATAAAACAAAAAGTAGTTTCAACAATTTTCAAAATCCTCTCACTTTTTGAGCTTTTATCCAAAATAGCTGGCTAACGAACTTGACTTTCATTTTGCGACACTAAAATAGTCAAAGGTAATCCAATCGGTCAATTCTTCCGAAAGTTATCGTGCCCACAAACCAGAAATCTACAGACAGACACAAAGACAGACACATTTGTAAAAGTATGTTTTAGAGTTCAGGCCGGGGGTCACAAAACGAGGACATTCTTTGATCAGAATGTAAAAATAAGAGATATATTAATTACCTACACTGCTTTCTCTATATATTAAAGTGCCCAATGACTATATGTCCTGTTTTTGACAGGAATGTCCTGTTTTTCAGCAGTTTGTCCTATCGAGGTGAGCGTCCTGTCAAAAGTCCTACTTTTTAGCAACTTTTTCCTGTTTGTCCTGCCATTGTTTTTTTTTAGAAAAACCATAAATTAGTAGAAAACGAAACGCAGAAAACAGAAAATCATAAGAGTGAATAAGAGAAAGTGAATCTATCTCTCTTACGATTTTCTGCTGCAATGGAAAGGTATTCTGAGTTTCTCTCTAAGTTCTCGACCAATAAAATTTGAGGTTTCAGCATTTGCCTTCTTTCTGCCAAACCACGACAATCTTTCGTTGTAATGAACCTTTGCTTTTGGTAACCTCGCTCTGACACGTGCTGTCACAGAAAAATTAATTTATGGATAATTTGAAGATCTAATTATCGATGTTCATGCACAGTTCGGGAAATAAACTTGTCTTTGGAAAAATGTCTAAAGTTTCTTGAAGATTTATTTTCTGAGAAAACATCGAAACATAGTTGTATTTTATTTATAATGAAGTCGCAATTATGGAAACTTGTCATTTTATTGATGTTTTGAAAAAGAAATTAGAGCAGAGAATTGAAAGCGTTTTCATTATACTGTCAATCAGACAGCAGCTTTCTGTCTTAACTGAAGAAGACACGTGGTTTAAATCACATTTTAAAAATTTGTACGCGAATTGTCTAAAATATTTAGAGAATTTGGACAAAGATCTAACTGTTTAAAGTGAGTATCTCTTAATGAAACGATTACTTGGGAAGATGTCTTTTAAACATACCAAGAATTAACATCATTCTTTCGTATAGTAACGAAATTGATGAAAACTATCTCTTTGATAAGGTCTGAAAAAAGTTGACACTGTGGATTGAAAATAAAATTTCGATTGTCCAAAAGTAGATTGAAGTATTGCAACATTTTCGAAAGACAAATGTGCCTTTTGCGAATCTAAAAAAAATTGTTAAATATTGTTTGTGCCTCCCAGGAATTAATTATACTGTTGCGGAGCGTGTTTTTTAGGGGTTTCGGGGTTTAATAAAATCGGAAAAACAGATAAAACTTAATTGTTAGTCGAATCGTTGAAATCGTTACTTTTTGTGGAATATAATTTAACTAGTTTCTGCAAAGACTTTTATAACATTGTTAAAAATAATGACGAAAATTTTGTTAAAGTGCATTTTTCAGAAAAATATGTGTAACATATATTATACATGTAATTAAATATAACAGATGTAATATTTGATAATGTGTTTATTGAAAATATAATGTTTCATGAATCGAGAGTATTTGGTAAGAATATTGAATCTGCAGCCACCCCCCCGGCTTGTTGTCCTGTTTTTTAGCATTTGAAAGATGGTCACTTAATCTATATATAAAAAATGAATTTAGTTAATCATATAAACAGTAAATCTAGGCATCATTTTGAAGCTAAATTGGTTACTGTTGCAAAATTTTCAAAAATTTTTTATTTCTGTAGATTACTATAATCCGACAGTCTTACATGCATTCGTAGGACAGATTTTGAGGCCGCAAAAATACATGGTTTGAAATGCCGTTTTGTGGGAGGGTTCTCAATATGAGACAGCTCGCTGACTGACTATTTTTCAAACAAACTGATTAGTTTAGCTAAAATGGAATGTTTGAATATGCGGGTGAGAGAAGGGTACCGACAAATATTTTGATGTTGAAGAGAAAAAGAGTGCGGAATAATAACATTTTTATAAGTCCTTTTTTAATTCATGAAGAAGGTACAGTACTGCACTCATGGGGTGTTTCACTGATAGTAAGTCTCTTGGAAAGATCAAAGAAAGATTAATTCTGTACACTTTGTAGATCTAACGGCTGATCGTCAGTGACGAATGGTGGAAACAGTTGTTCAAGTTAAAACATTAATAAAAACGGTCACAGGTATTTTGCAGGATTATAATGTGGGATGAATAGAGACACTATAAGAGTCAGCAAAGTTCACAATAAGCCCACAATCAGATTTTATTCTTGATAATTATAAGTACATTTGCCTTATAAGAGAGGCAATCACTACAAACTCGCACAATTGAAGAAAAATAATAAAAAAGAAAGCACGAAAAGCAAGAAGCAAGAAGTTCGTGTGTCTCCAATATGACAGGTTTTGAGACTCGCTGTGAAAAACGATACGTCTAGTGAAGTATCGTATTAGCAAAATAAGAGCGATAAATTCACAATAGCGAGGAATGGTAAATACGGTAGGAATGAGTAGCCTCGCTGAACAAAGGCGAGAAGAAAACAAACTCTCGTACCACACACTCTCATCTCACACCGTTCACAAAATCAACCTACAGTAAATTCGAACACAGTCTTCAAATGCATTGTTGCCATTATTATTAATCTTTACCTTCGAACTTCCCCATGACAAAATGCGATTAGATATTTCATTCCTTAGCAATTTCAAGTATTTTGAATAGAATAATGTTAATATGATGCTTTGTTTGCTAAACAATCATGAAGCGCAAGACTAATTTTTTGTTGTTCCACTCCGGACATTACATTCTAGTACGTGTATGTTAATGACGGGACGTTTAATGACAAACAGCGAAAAAAAACTAACTGAATTTGTTTAAAAGCTTCAATTAAAAAGTCCTTTGGAAGAATTATTACTCCCTTTAAAGGTGTGGTAGGTTACAATTGATATATCCTTTATTTTCCCGAAAAGTATGCATTTTACCTGGAGCGTCAAAAACTCATTAGGAAAAAAATTAGGGGCGAAATTTTTAACTTAAAATTCTCTTATCTCTAAGTACGGCAAAATAAAAATCTATATAAAAGAATAATAATTTCTGAGATATAATTTTAAAAGGTAACAGTCAAAAATTATATGGTATAATATTTTGTTACCCTTGATTTTGAAAATCGCCCTTAAACTTAGTAATTTGTAGGTGGAGAACAAGGAAAAGGAATTTTTTCAAGTATTTAATGATGGTTTAATATATTTTTCGGGTAAAAAAATTTGTGTTGGACTTATGTGTTTGGTTCGTATTATTAAAAATATAATAAATATTCGCAAAGATATTTTATAGGGAAGCAAAAGTGACCTTTATATTGAGAATTACCATATAGTACATGAAAAAAGATAAGGGTAAAAGAGGGGCAGCAATACTGCCACTGTGAAGCGATTTAGTAGAACAGGTCAAACGGAGGGGCAGGGGGATCAGTAATATAAATTAATGTCCTTAGAAAGAGGTAATAAGTGTGGGTATAGGAGTAAATAGAGGAGTATTGAGTATTATTAAGGCCTGGAGGCACGCTCGTCTCGCGTAGGCGTTGGCGTAGCGTAGGTTTAGAAACCATGGGGAACAGTGCTTTTGGACTCGCTGGTCAAAACGCAGCTATGCTACGCCAAAATTTGCCGTCAAAAATCCTAAATTGACGCGCATTTCTCGGTTCGCAGCTGCGTAGCTGTGGTCGTGAAATGGATTTTGAAAATTAAATTTTTGAAACATATGACTTTGTAGGAAATTTCATGGCGCATCTTTTATCTTGTTACAAAAAAGTTGTATCTTTTACTGTTTCTGAAAGAAAGGGAAAAAACTGGATTTTCTGAAAAACCAAATTTAATTAATATTTTGACTCTAGCTCATCGCTCTGAAAGACAAAGTTCTAAATATTTTTGCATGAAAATTAGAGAAGATCTGCTTCAAACTGTTTTGAAGATGATATGCTCATTTAAAATTTTCCGATTTTCGACAAACATTATCGGCGCACTAAGTATTTTAACCTTTCACACGGTCGGTCTCTATATGACGCACTGTTAGAATGTTCATATTTTTTTATTGATTCATTCTATTGAAGTAATACTTTGCAGAAAACTTCATTATATCCTATGAACATTTCTCTTGCTGGAAGTTTGAGTTTACTCAAAATTCCCTCGATAAATAGAGCGTTTGAAAATTGCGTAACGTTATTTTGAGACTGCTTCGCAAAAAAATTAATAACTCTTTTTTATAACAAATCGGAAATTTTTAAATGAGCATATCATCTTCAAAACAGTTTGAAGCATATTTCCTCCATTTGTCATGCAAAAATATTCAGAACTTTGTCTTTCAGAGCGAACTAGAGTAAACGATACAACTTTTTTGTAAGAAGATAAAAGATGCGCCAGGAAATTTCCTATAAATTCATATATTTTAAAAATTGATTTTAAAGACAACAGGGGCCAAAATTTTTGCGCTGCCAACCAAGTATAACTTGAACAGCGTGCCAAACTGCGTAGGCGTACGCGTACCAGCGTGCCTATAGGGCCTTTAGAAGTATTTAATATTTATGCATTGGAAAGAATAAGGTGGTATCTTGGCGTTGTAGTGAATAAGGTGGTTTTTGAATGTTGGAGGGAAAAAGGGCGTATCTACTGTTCCAATTTTCCATTAACCTTCAATTGTGAATTTGTATTTCAGCTGGTACCAGAGATATTGCCAGCAAAAGATATCCCGTAATTGTATTTATCCATGGAGAAAGTTATGAATGGAGCAGCGGTAATCCATACGATGGAAGTGTGCTAGCTAGCTATGGTGGTGTAGTAGTTGTCACCATAAACTACAGATTGGGAATTTTAGGTACATAAAAATTCTTATTGTTCTTCCAGCCTTTCTTATACTTTTCGTCAAATTTAACTGATTTCACATCACTATATAAAGAAGTAAAAGAATTTTGGTGCATTATTTATTATTAAAAATTTATTTCCAGGATTTCTAAATGTTAATATGGGTTCGAACTTACGCTCACCAGCAAATTATGGACTTATGGATCAAATTGCAGCATTACATTGGGTACATGAAAACATAGTCTATTTTGGGGGAGATCCCGGAAATGTAACACTTGTTGGACACGGAACTGGAGCAGCTTGTGTTAATTTTCTTATGACAAGTCACGCTGTACCTGATGGTATGTTAATAGTTAAATGGAAATTTTAAACTACTTCGTTACTAATTATATTTGTATAATGCAGAGTTACAGATGCAAGCTTTGAAATAACTTCATTTGTTTTAGGTTTATTGTTTCATCGGAGTGTATTAATGTCTGGAAGCGCATTATCACCATGGGCATTAATAAGAGGAGCATCTAGATATGCCATGCATATTTCAAAACACTTGAATTGCTCTGAGGTTAGTAAGATTTTTAGTACTAAATTAGGTACAGAAAAATACTTCAGGTTAGAAAAATTACTATCCGTGATGATCCGAATGAATCCGAGCTTTGAGGTCAAACAAAGATAGGAATCTTTTAATCAATATGATCCAATCCGAATTCAAATCAAAAATTTCTATCCGAATCCATTCAACCCTATACGAATTCAACACCAAAATCCTTATTCGCATCAATCCGACCCCATCAAATTTCAATCAAAGATTCCTGTACGTCTATACCAAAATGTAGGTATCTAGGAGGCTGGAGAATATTACATGACATGCTATATTATTTTGAGCAAATGGGCGTTTCATAGATTCGTTATGAGCTTGAGACTGTAGTAGTGCTTTGATGTTTTCGATTTAATTCTTATTACCCACAAAATGTTTTGCACTATCTCAATAAAGATCAGAGCTCTTATACCTTTTCTATTAAAGAATCGAGAAAGGATCGTTAAAAAGGCATTGGTACTCAAATCGGTGACGAGATCGATGTGAATTGCTTTAGGTGCATGGTGTACAAAAATAGCAGCATAAATTTAAACCTTCTTGCGGTTTTGATGCCATTTTTCCTTTATGAACAAAGAACCGCGATTAAAAATTCCCGAAACTAAGAAAGGAAGATTGTGAGAGGGACGATTCTTCGGAAGGTTTCCCATTGGATACTGAGGAATCGCAAGCCTAGCCTGAGCGCATAAAACGTGTTTATGAATAAAGTTTTTTTACCACATTTCGCCCATTAACAATCCAGAATTCTCTGTGGAGGTCATTAAACGTTGCTTGTGTGCCTTCGTGCATCATTCTGATATGCTCTTCGCGTATTATAAGATTCGTCAAATGATGATTTGCGGTAGTAACGTAGAGTGCTTTTGTGAGTTGGGAAAGTCGGAATTGTTCAGCCTACCACCTACTCGTAAGATACCTTCCGAATCAATTAAAGGTACTGAGGGTCCTTTAAAGTCTTCCTTCCAAAGAGTTTTTAGATTTTAGCATTTTAAATTCAAATAAAAAAACTTATAATTGAACGATCTTGATTATTTTAATCATGTCATGTTTTAATTCTTTGATGGAAAAATCTCCAATAATTTTGTCACTCGATTTCGCGTTATGAGAACGTAGACAAACTGCTGTCAGGCGTTTGAACTCGTTAAAAGAAGAGGATTGGTCTAAAAATTGGCTATGTTTTCCCGAATGGAAAATGTGCGTTTTTCTACAGGAAGACGCACAATATATTTACTGCTTTCAAGATCTCAGATGGTATGCTGTTAAAAATGAATTTCACATTCGCCTTCCGCGTTCGATAAAATCTTCCCGTTTGGGAAGTTTTCGATTTCCCAGAATTTTTCTATTGGAGTCGTTAAAGATATTATACAGGGTGTCCTAGATATAACTGTCGAGACCTATACGTCTCTATTGAGATAGAAAAAGCAAATCGAAAGTTCCTTTAGCAAAAATGCATTGGAGTTTAAATTTTTGAATTATGCAATGATGAAGCTGCACCAATCATGTCTCCTCCAATTTTCATGCAAAAATATTCAGAACTTTGCCTTTCAGAGTGAGCTAGAGTCAAAATATTAATTAAATT
>JAUESI010000026.1:2668456-2685299 GCA_032275145.1 Synergus laeviventris | reverse complement strand
TTTTTCAAAATTATCTTATTGATCTCCACAACATATATTTTTTTCATAAAAATCTGTCCAGCCATTTTAAAGAAAAATAGGTTTTTTTATTTTTCTTTACCCCTCCATAACTCCTATAAATATTAATTTCTTAAGTTGATGTTTAAAGGGTTTTCATATAACATGTCCACCAATCAATAAAATCAAGACGAATTTGTCAACAGGTTTCGGTGGGGTTCAGGGGGCTTAGCGGGGATAAAGATGGAATATTCTGCGGGTTAAAGAGAGCGGGGGTCTTCGTTGAAAGCGCCTCTACACTTGCCACGGTTAACTAAATCGGGGGGTGTAGAGTGCGGGCAAATTTGCAAAGAAATCAGCACCGCGTCTACTTATAATAATATCTTTAACCAGCGTATGACCTGGTATGACCATTTTGGATTATACGTCACAACGTGAAATACCTAATATGCCTGCCGTTTAGCGCGAAAATGGAAATCCAAGTAAATGGTATAATCGATTTTTTTCCATTTTTATGGAACATCTTCTAATTGTTCTTCCTAATAAAATAATTTTCAGTTTTAAGAAACTGTTTTTAGTGCTGGAAATTCAAGGTCTCTGTCTATTGAAATAAGATTCTCGAGGATTATTTAATCAAAATTGATAAAAATGCAATAATAAATACTGTGAGCTTGCGCTTTGAAGTCGAGCTTTTATAATTGGCGCAGACTCAGCTTTGTACGAGGATGGGCGTGTTTTTCTTAGTAATTCAGTATCCAGAGATCCGTAATGCGCAATACTCAAGTTTTATTTTTACCCACTGATCAAAAATTTTAACGAGTTTTAAATTCCACGAGATTTGAAAATCAATTCTATAAATCGAGGAATTGAATTCAGTTTTTCGAACAAGATTTTAAATTTGAATGTTTTGTCAAGGGGGAGTTCGATTTGGAAAAATTCAGTGCATTTTGATGTAAATAATGGTACGTGCTATTTCCGAGATTTCGGTGAGGTGATTGAGTTTGGAGAAAATATAGAAGAATCAGTGGCCAGTTTTATATCTAGAAACAAATTGTCTTTAAATTTGATTTCCGAGGAATTTAAAAGATTTTAGAGAAAATGAGAGTTGTTAAATTAAGATAACGATTCTAAAATTGGAATAGGGAAGAAAGGGTGGAAATATAAAAAGATCGTTTCGTTCTGCGTATATATTTCATTCGATTTTATGATTCACATGATATTCAAATTGTTGAATAATTGAAAATGTTTAAATTAGAAAGTTCGAAGAAAAGTAATAAATAAATAATTACGTGGAATAAAGAAAATGATAATTAATACTTGTATAGAAGAGGTAATTTACAATTGATTAAAAGGTTGGACAATGAAATTAAACTGAATTTAAAAATTAATTGAAACGGGAATATCAAGAGGAATTGAAAGTTCAATTGAATCTGAGGAAATATAAAATTCATATACAAAAGATAATTCAAACAAATTATAAGTGGATCCGTAGTAAATTAAGCGCGACTTCAATATCATACGAAGGTCAAGTTCGTTAACTAGCCATTTTTGATAAAAACTCAAAAACGACGCACATTTTGAAAATTTTTGAAAACACTTTTTTTTAATTTATAAATTCTGTGAATGGATATTCATAGTACTCAGAAATTCAAACAATTTATTTTTAATCAAATAGTCAAATGTGCTGTAATCAGACTGTAATAACTGGAGCTAAAAAGTTTTAAAATAAAATTTTTTGTAAGAAATAAATTTTAAAAAAGAACTTTTCCTTTCTTTAATTTTTTCTTCTTCTGATTACAGATTACTTCCCAATCCTGCAAAAGTTGGGATTGAATCCATAATGCAATTTGCTCGAAAGATGAGTGCACAACAAGTGATGGCAAAGGTCAGATCACTGGGAGCCCTTAGAGATTCCAAATCACCCAACGAGATCAAATTGGCAGGAGACGAAAGCAAGGAAAGGCTCTACGAGCCTAAGCACAAGCAAAAATTAATTAGAGTCCTGACCGTCATCGCTTATTTGATTTCAGTCAGCTTCGCTGCCATCATTTTATCTCTCTACTACGCCTTCATTTGGGACCCCAAGGACCACAGACACTATATTAAACAAAGTGCCAGTCTTAAATCCGAAAATGCCTCTTTACCTTTCGCGGTTCTACCAGAATTGGCGCGTAATGACAGCCACCCAGTTACAGAATTGACTCGTAATTTTACTGAAATTACCCGCAATTTTATGGAATTAATTAGCAATTTTACAACGAACTAATACACCTATCTAGACATTTTTTTAGAGTTTAGTGTACAAAATTCTAGATTTCCATGTTTTAAGTTTTGCAGTTAAATTTTCTAAATATATTTAAATTATTGTATTTCAAATATTTTTTGAAATAGACATCCAAGCGTTACGAAGACTTTTGATCTTTGTTTACTAGATATTTCATGAATTCCCACTCTGCTAAAGACATTTTATGTTAAATTTAATTTGGATGAAAAAGGGTAAAAAAAGAGAATTGGATGTATTTCCTACAATTTATTCAGAAAAAAAAGGTAGTGAAATACAAAAAAAGGGTAATATAAATTTACTTGTCTTCTGGCTTATTGAATACAAGAGTGTATCCACACTTTCCACAGTAATGACGATCTTCCATTGCAGCCATGAAGACTCCAGCGCCACACTGTTCTGAGGGACATTCTCGTCTCAAACGATGGATCTTTCCATTCTCGTCCACCTAAATTTTTTTATAAAAATTAAGTTTTACTATTTTTTTCATTATTTACTAATATATAACAAAGGCGGTCATTAAATCAAAAATTTTCGCTTCTGAAGTTGTCATTATAAAAAAAATATACCCGTAAACATTTATAATTTGAAATTGATACATTTTTTACGTATCAAAAGCTTCACAAACTCTAATCTTTAAAATCGGGTACTTTAGGAGACAAACTCCAAGAAAATAGGATAAAAAAGATAATTGATTAAATTATGAAAAAACTGTAGATATACCTTGTAGAATTTAAGAACTGCAAGCTTGACCTTCTTCTTCTTGTGTTTGATTTTCTTTGGGGTCGAGTAATTCTTCTTCTTGCGTTTCTTGGCTCCTCCCCTGAGACGAAGCACTAGATGCAGGGTGGACTCTTTTTGAATGTTGTAATCGGATAGTGTCCTTCCATCTTCGAGCTGTTTGCCAGCAAAGATCAATCGCTGTTGATCAGGTGGGATTCCTGAGAAGGAAAACATTTATTATAATCCTCTGAAATGTTTGAATTTCTTCCGCAATGATTATTCTTAATTTCATTTCGGAAATTGATAGACGTATTAAGTATGTTTTTATAATTTAATTTATAAATTTAATCATCTTGATTTAAATTTATTTTAAACATGTATTACCTGGCACTACATTTATTTTTCATATATTATTGGGTTGATAGTGAAAGAATAAAAAATGCTTTAAAAATAAATTATACGAACATTTAAGGGTTCAACTGCTTCGGTTTCAGTTTACCAAACTAATAAAATGAGCGAAGATAAATTAAATAAGAGGGAATAAAAAATGGTTCAAAATTCTGGAGAAAATAATACTTACCCTCCTTATCTTGGATTTTTGCCTTCACATTTTCGATCGTATCCGAAGATTCGACCTCGAGTGTGATAGTCTTTCCCGTTAAAGTTTTCACAAAGATCTGCATGGCGAGGTTTGCAGAAAATCAGTCTAAAATCAAAATTTTATTCATGAGTATATTTCGCGATTTTTTTTGAGCTGCTATTTATTAAAATTAGTTCAAGTCTTTTTTTTATGAATTATTTTTTTCAGATTATTATTATTTACGGTAAGATTCCTAAGACCTTCAATTGTTTCAAAAATTCAACAGTTTTTAAAAGAAATCTCCAATTCAAGATTTTTCAATTTTAAATTGACAAAAGCAGGATTTAAATTTAAAATAGAGCAATTTTAAATAAAAATTAGACTTCTGCTCACCGTTTCTTCGATTTCAAAATGGAGCAATAGCGCTACAAATTTTAAAAAAACCATCGAATTCTAATATTTATTGCGTAAATTGAAAAGGTTGAATTTTGAGATTAGAATTTTCATTGGGTGATTCGAAAACACACATAAAAAGAATCAAATACCATTACTGAAATGAATTTCTTACAAATCCTCTTAGACGACCATATTAAATTTGCGCCGAAATTAATCAATTTTCGGATATAATAAAGTTTTGCGAGGGCAGCAGATATTACACGAGCGAAATCGTTGCATCGACCCTCGTGCATACAATTTTTTCAATAAACAGCAAATCATCGAAATTGGTCTGTTACTTTCCTGCTTTGGGTGGTAGAAAACTCGATTTTCGACCCATTCCACAAGCATCGAAAGTCGAATTTTTGATTGAGACGTAGTGAAAACAAAATTGTTTAGCTTCGAATTACTTTCTCTTCTTTTTCAGGCTCCACTGCACATTCTCTATGGGATTACAATTAGGTTGCATAGGGTTCTTTAATTTTTCTTACGTAATTCATGAACGACCCCACCCCTATTCAGGTATTTTTATAATAAAACATTTCAGTTATCATGGAATTTTTTATTGACTTTACACATAGAAAAAATACAAGGTAGATTAAGTAAGCAGAACGGCGTTGATACACCCATCGTTTTCCGGATTGTTCGTGACCTGGGCGTACTTTCCCCAGACGATCTTTCCTGTTTGCGTGACCAAACCCAATTCTGAGATGTTGACCTCGATTACAGTTCCCTTAGTGATAACCCCGAGGGTCGTGAAAAGCGAAGAATTTGGATTCCTCTTCACACCAATAATCGGCAGTTGGAAGGTGGCTTTTAGCTCTGGATGCGTGACATGGGCCTTTTTGAACCTGAGGGCCATTGGTCTGATGAACCTTTCGAACTTTGGCGGCTTTCTCGTGAAAGTTTCCCCAACGTAGGTGACTTTCGTCACCATCCTCTTCCAGGATTTTCGCTTCGTCTTTCCACTTTTTAAGACCCTGAAGACTTCTCCGTCAGCTTGAGTTCTCGTTTTCGGAATTGGAACATCCCATTTGCCAGCCTTTTCCTTGCGCTTTTGTTTTATCATATTTGAAAGCGCTTTCGTGTTGTTGGAGATACTTCTGTCCAGGAGATAATGTGGAATTGGTCCATGGTTTGGCAATTCACTCTCCTTCTTGTCCTTCTTTTCCTCGTGCGCCTTGATTTTGCGCTTCATCTGGATCTTCTCGTTGCGCCGTTCTTTGTTGAAGATCTTGGCCTTGATACCCCGCAAGCTTCGAGCCTTTTCAGAAAGTTTGTGCGGTGCCCGAGCCTCCCTTTTGCGCTTACGCTCTTCATAATCAAGCCGACGACCGTAGAGTTTACGGTGCCGTTCAATATATTCGTTCTGTGGCATTCTGATTGGCGAGCGCTCTTTAGTTTATTAACCTGAAAGCAAAAAGTTTTTTTAGCCAATTGTTGAGTCACGAGCAAAAATTAAAATTGTAACTTGTTAAATCTAGTCTTCTGAAGACATTTTATAATTGGCAACATCTTTTTGCAAAAGAATGTATAATCAATTTTTATTATTAGTAAATTATTCGACATGTGCGTTTTCTTACATTTTTCAAACTATAAAGGTTACTGAACTTCTTTCACAAGTTTCGTTTTTAATTCTACAGATATTTGAAGCCCTCTAAAATAATATGAAAGATAAATAAAATTAATTATTACTTTTAAAAACGCGATTTTTGATGTTACACTTTACAAAATGTCCACATGATTGTGTGAAAATGTAACATTGTACACGATAAAAACTTACCTGCCTCTTTTCTTGATCAATTACCAACACCCAATTTCACAAATTTTCTTTTGTCACTTTTTCCAAATTTTCCGAGGAATTCATAACGGAATAGAAAATTGCATCACTTTAAAATAATTTTTAACAATACAAAATTCTTCCTAAAAGCAAATAATGATTTATATTGCTCATAAAGAATACGTGAATTGAAATTTTGAAATAAATACATCAAAAAATCAATTTAGAATCTTATTTTCGAGTTATTTTATAATTTTTAGAGTCATTACTTACAGATTCAATAACTTTTCAAAGAAAAAAAAAATATATAAAAAACTTGTACAACTTTCTTTTAATTCTAAAATGTTGCGAGATTGCATGACATCTTCAAATAAATACATTTTATTTTTTCCAAGCTAGTTTTTTTAAACAAATAATTTGTTTCACAATATATGTACTTAAAATCTTTGCTGAAAAAAAAATAGTTTACGATTTTCGGAGACCAAGATAAATAAAAACGAGAAAGTTCCTAATTTTTCTGAAAATCCCTAAAGCTAACCAAAAAAAATCCAAAATACGGTATCACGAAAATGGAAGATGTGCAAATCTTTATTCGTGTACAATGTATTTTCACGAATTTTACCAAACAATGTTCGAATAATAATTAAAGCTTATTATAAAATTATGTACATTAAGTTAATATAAGCGTCACTGCATTTTAAGTGAAAGTTATATATTTTCTTAGTGGGTAAACAAATTCGGTACTTCTAAGGAGTAATTTGTTTTTAAAAAAATTGACTATTTTTCAGTAACACAAGTACACAAAGTAAAAAATGTGGGGAACCGAAAAAGTAACCTATATAGGATTGTAGTATGTATTGATCTAACATAGTCAAAATCTGTATTGATTAGAATTTTCTGCTTATCAGTTTTTTTATTCGAGTTTGAATTTTTAGTTTAGGTCAAATTATCCATAGTTGCCACAATAAAAAGTAAGTGTTTTTTTTTTACTATAAAATTAATTTTTTAATAGCCCTTATGTTCAAAAAGATTTGTTCAGGCTTTGGTCAAAACAAATTTTTTTTAAAAACAGTTATTAACAATGAAAGTTTAATGCTACAATTTGATCAATATTCTTTTCGTGAATGGCTGAACGGATTTTGACAATTCTTACAGTGAAATTTTTGTTTAAAATCGGACATTCCAGAAAACTATCTTCCGGATTTAAAAACGTTGAATTTGTTTATAAAAAATACCAATTGTTTATGAACAAATTGAACAACAGAAGAAGTTATTCAAGAAAATCTGACTAAAAAATATGTCCACGTAGAGAATGTAGAATAACTTGAAAAAAAAGGTTTCTCTTAAGAAAACTAAAGTATAATTTGTTTATTAACAATTGGTTTTTTATAAACAAATTCAATGTATTTATATTTAGAAGGAATATTTCTTGAATGTATATTTTTTAACGAAAATTTCAACGTAAGAATCGTCGAAATCCGTTTCGCCGTTCACGAGAAAAATGTTGATCATATTTTAACATTCAATTTCTATTGTTAATAACTTTTATAGAAAAACTTTGTTTACAGTCAAGACCCGGGAAAATTAATTTTATAGTGAAAAAACTTAAGATTTGTGGTGGCCTACTTGGGATAATTTGACCCAAACTAAAAATTCAAACTCGAATAAAAAAAACTAGTGAGCAGAAAATTCTAATCAACACAGATTTTGACTATTTCAGATCATTACGAAAATGCTACACAAGTTACTTTTTTGACTCGGCACCCTTTTGTTTTGTGTGCCTGGATAATTAAACAAGTTTATAAATATTTATTAGATACCACAAATTGTATATAATTTAAAAATAAAAAAAATATTTGTAGTATTTAAAAAAATCAGAAAAAATTTCGAAAAATTCTTTAAGTTTTTTTACTCTCAAAAAGTTTTTATCTTCTCTTTTTATTTATCAAATTGCGTACATTTGAATGAGCCAGAAAATATACTATTGTTTTTGTTCACTTCTAGTTTGCTTTTTGGAATTCTTTTTTTGTTAATTCGATTTAAAACCTACATTCACTTTGAATAACAAATTTTTTCCTACACGGTTTATAAAAAAATATCTTGTCATATTTAGTAATCTTGTTATTTTGTTTTGTTTAATATAAATCAGATTGTGAATTTATAAATATGTTTAATTAAACCGTTTTGCATTTAATAAAACATTTTAAAAAGAAAGCGTAGATTAAGACATTTTATTTAAAACTTCGATTTTGCACACAAATGTTCAAAAATATTGTATACATATAATTTATTAACACGAAGATTCCTAAAAAATAAAATGAAACTCTTTCTGTGTCTTTTGCGTTTTAAGAAAAACACGTGATAAAAGTCCGATCGAGTACAGAACGAATTGTTCAATTGCTCAAAATTACGCGAAAATAAATTCCAGATTGAAAAATAAAAACGGCAAATATATGGAAAAATATTTCATTGAAATAAAAGTGAAACAAAATTAAAGTGAATAAACGTGTCGAATAAACTCGAAGTGGAATTATTACTATGATCTGAATTTTGAGATCCTAACCTCAATATCTAAAAATCAGATTTTTGACAAGACTCAAAATAAAGTTTTTCTCGGAAGAAAAACACTTGGCGAAATATAAAAATAACATCAATACCTTAAAACTTGGGTTCATATATCGGAAATACCGAAAAAAGAAAAGATTATTAATCTTCAACACGTGACGTTTTCGTTGCTTCAGGATCACAAAACAGAACCAAACCTATCTGTATTTCCATTTTTAAAAAACATTGCCGAATTAAAGTAATCGATGCAAAATTCATTCGGACAGACGAAAATAATTTGATATATGTATAAATATTGCAAATAAATAAGAGAAATATGATAAATAATCGGAAAATTTTACCTTACGCACCTAGACACACGCCATGTGCAGAAAGAAAGGAACACCTATGCTGCCAACTATCGACTACTACCAGCAGAAAAGAAACTAAACCGGAAATGACTGTAACCAAGAACAGAGCAAGAACACATATAGATCCCTTTCTTACCGACATAGTTTTATTGAATCATTGACTGTCATTGATCAGAGACAGATCAGAGATGATCTCTGTTATTGATTATCTTTGATACGATAAAAAAAATAATTATAAGTATGTGGGTGCCCACAAGCAATATTTCATTTCACTAATTTTCAAGTCGATTCCTTGTTTATTATTTATAAGAAAACTTATAAAAGAAAGAATCTGCAGGTAAGATAGGGATCGATAAATATATGGCATTTATAATTTGATAATAGTCAAAAAAACAACTCTTTATTTCTTTTGAATTTAACAATATCGTATATCGTATCAGTATATAAAAAAATAAAATTTTTACTTATACAAATTTGTTCAACTATCAAGTTTTTACTATTCTTATTTTTTCTGAACTTCAGGATTAATTCAATCGTTATTCGATATTATTACTTTTTGCAGGTTTTTGAATTATATCTGGTTTCGGCCGTTTGGTTTGTGTTAATTTGACCAGTTGACTCATACGAAATAATAACACCATCACAAATAACAGATTACAGTTGCAAATTTTGATTCTACGATTTATTATTAGTTTTGTGAACTTCGATTTTTACACAAGGAAATTCGAGGAATATTTTGGTAAAGATGGGTGAGAATTTTTAATATCTAATCAAAAAAATTGCGATAAAAATTGTTTGTTTCATCCGTGTCTATATAAAGTATTTTGAGGTTATGTTGTGTTATGGATAACAGGTTTATGTGGTTTATATATATAAAAATATTTTATCCATCACACGATTTTTAGTATAAAAGCATACTCAAATAGAATTGGTTGTCATGTAATATTAATACATTTTATTGAAAAGTTGAAAAATAATGTTTATTTTTCTTTTTACAAAATTGATTTTCAACGCTGATATCAGCGCACAGCTAGCTTGTAATATATAAAAATCAGCAATGAAATTAATTTTTAGTTGTATCATTTTATCATCTATTTTTAAAAGATGTGTTTAATTTTAGGAAATATTGAAGAGGAATGCGAGGATGCAGTTTTCGAAATATGTGATACGAGGGAACGATATCCTGCCCATTGTGCTAAGAAATTAGCGCAATGTTTGCGGGTTACAAACGAAATTAACACTATGGTAATAAATTTTAATCTAAATTAAAATAAATCTCAAGTAAAATTGTAATAGCCCTTTTCGATTTGATTTAATTTTCAAAATTTTCAAGAAATTTTTAATACTTTCAGAACTTCAAAGTTCATTCGATGCACAGGAACTCGTTAGAAGTCCATTTAAAAGAAAAAGACGAGAAAGATGCAGTTTTAGAAAAATTCAGATCCATTTCGCCAAAAGCAGATTCAAGTTTTGGGCGGAGTTCGAAAAAGATGTTAGAAAATTTAAAAAGTTTGATAACCGTCGCACAACAGCTGAGAAATGAGGATTATTGCGAACTTAATAAGTGCTTGAAAAAAATCGACAGCAGTAGGAATCATAATGTGAAGTAACTCTTTCAAAAAAAAGTAAGATAAGATAATTTTTACAGACTCTAAACTATAGAAAAGATATTTTTATAAAATCAAATTTTTCTACAATTTTTTGTAGAAAAAGTTCAAAGTCAATTTAAATGTAATTTTATTTCAGATAAAATAATGAATTATTTAATTCTCAAAGTTTAAGTCTAAAGAAATTTTATTTAGCAAATGTTATAAATGAATATTTTTTTCGTTCTATAACGGTACTCACTTTTTGAATAGACTAGTGAGGTAGAGTGAAACTTTTTTTAACTGTAATACTTTTTACGCAAAACGAAAGAGTTAAATTTTGAGATTAGGACTTGAGCTGAACAACATTAAATTAGGTCCAGCTATACTCATCCTTTTCTATTATAAGAATACATAATAGCATTATCAGTCAGGCGCTACCCGCACGTTTCTCTTCTTGTTTTTTGGGGCACTACAAATTTTTATGCAGTTTCAAAGTATTGAATCAATAATTATAAAATTTTTAAGGAGCTAGTTACAAAATTCATCACATTTTTTATCCTTCTTCATTTCTTTTTAACTCATTTCAGCATGGAACGGTTTTATTGAGTAGACAAGTCAGCGGACGCTTCATGTGCTATAAGTCTTTTTCCATTTTTCCTAAAAAAATTACATAATATATCAGTGTCACAATAGGGTGATCCAAAAATGCATGGCAAAACTTTTTTTGCAACTATAAATTCCTTAATTTAAAAAAAAATTTTGATCTTAGCACGTGTCGGCTTGCACTAGAAGTTTTCCTTGTAAATCGCATGGGGAAAAATCATAGTGCATTGAAAACTACCCTTAAAACAAAATATATCAATTCTTCGTAAAATCGATTTTTTGAGCATTTTATACTCTTTTCTTTTTTAATAAAAATTATTTTTAATAGTCTAGTGGAATATTTATTTATTGTTTGAATTTACAAAATTATCTTATTAACACTTCTCATAATATATTAAATATCGGCTTATGGCTCTTTATACCATATGTTATGTCTACGAGTCCTTCGGTTGTGAACCAAATGCGTCAAATGCATCAAGGTAGTTAGTTCCTCGTTGCTCTCTAATGAGTTAAGACGTTCATTGTAATAAAAAATTTTTTCAACTAGTATAAAGGCTTAAATAAATGAAATAATTTGTAAACGGTTGTAAAGACTGATATTTATTCAATGAGGGCTTACGTGAGACTACAACGAAAATCATATAAGGCGATAATATACGATGCCATGCGACAAATAAGGTACACAGAAGTCTATTATATCTCGATATTTAATCAACAAAACTTGGTCAGTCGACTGAGTATTTAATTCTTGTGTATGAATCAGATCTTCATACCAAATATAAATAATAAATTTAACTTTTTGTTCTGGAATTAGAATATTTTCAACAACTAGTTCACCTAAAACAAAGACTTGTCATTTATTTAATTAAATCATGACTAAACTCTTACCATATCCCAATAGTTTATTGGCCCAGTTACCTTGTAAATAATTAAACTAACCAGTGACAATGAGTACCGAAACAAATAAAGATCAGGGATTAACACTGTTCAACGGTGAAAACTTCAGTTTATGGAAACATCGAATTCGCGGATTAATTGTAGATGAAGACGCCATGGCAGTTCTTGATCATCACATTCCAGAAACAGTAGATGACGAATGGAAGAAAAAGGAAAGGATTACAAAGGGCATAATTAGAAGACATTTGCATAACTCATTAGTATTGACTGCAGCTGAAAAAGATAGTGCGCGCGACGTAATTCACAAACTTGATTCAGTGTATGATCGAAAAAGTGCTGCATCTAAAATTGCCGTTAAAAAGAAGATGGTAAACTTCAAAATCAAGGATGATATTTCTCTAGACCAGGCCTGCACAGCAAGGGAGGGTATCCACAAAATCCAGATGTTGATTCGTGCCCCAAACACTCATTTAAGAAGGAACTTTTGGGGCGACTCAATTCAAAATTGATTTTTGTCAGAGTTGCAAGTAATTAATTGTGTTTGTAATTATATTACTAGAGTAATTAATGATTGAATAGAAAAATGATAACTATACTATAATTAATTACATTTCAATTAGCTATATATTGTAATTATTTACAGTATAATTACAATTCTCTTGTGTAATTATTAATTATTTTGAATTTAATTTCCATTATTTTCTTGTAATTATTCATTCTTTTAAGGATAATTACAATTTCTTGTATGTAATTAGTAATTGTATTGAATTTAATTAGTAAAAGTAATTGAAAATAACCATTTTTGCGACCCTGATTTTCGTTCACGGCATTTCTCAAGGATCAATAGAAGTGCTTAATTTTTGCTTTCGAAAGTATTGAATTTTATTTTATTTTAAACAAAAGAATCAATGTCTGGCTATATTTCTGACAAAGAAGTTTTCATCAAAGCAGAAAGATTTTCCTGAGTCAAAGAAGCAGATTCTTTCGATTTTATACAATTGATTACCGAAAACGCTCTTTCACATCGGTAAGTCGATCCGAACATAGATACTATCCGTACACCGAACTTTCTCAAATAAGGATATTCTTCTTCTAGCAATAAATTGAAAAAATGTTCTTCGAAAATTTTTCTATGCATGAAGCGTAAATCCTCACGATCAAAACGTAAAATAGTCTCAAATTTTCTTTTTGATCGTCTGTATTAACTTTCAAGGGATTACTAAACAATTCGAGATCAGATTTGAGGACAATCCATTTCCTTGAATCTGTCTTCGAATTCTGTACTAACTTCGCGAAGATCAGAAGCAAATTGTCGAAAATTCAAATGTTCGTACTGTGTACTGAGTTCTTTACAACTTTTAAAACATGTCAAGTTTTTCCTTTTCAAGTTGACGAGTGAAATCTTTGTGAGCACTATCGTAAGGTTTTTCATGTGATGCACTAATTCTGGATGACTGTGATTCTGGAACTGCATGTGCTGAGTGAAAAAATTCAAGTGTTCCGTTATGTCAGCAAGAAATGCAACTTCAAAAGTCCAGATTTTTCAACTGAATTTGATAATCTTGAGATGCTTTTGTCTTCACATGCTCTTCAAGGAATTTAGGAAGAATGTTTCTTAGTTGGAAAAAGTGTTTCAAATATTTTCCTGCACTTAGCCACCTGACTGCGCAATGCAATTTAAGATCATTATAATAATCATCATATTCTTCTAATATGTTTTTGAACAATCTGTGAGTTAGAGAATATTTACCGCCTCTAATTAAATTTGTAATTTGCATAATGCTATTCTTGATGGATAAGACAGTGAATAAACAAGCAAGAAACACTGTTTTTCTCTAACAATTCCCACAGACCTTTCACGTGTCCTGTCATTGCTCTTGCTCTGTCAGTGGCAATGGCTGTACTGCACTTATTAAATCCTACGAATTCATTTACAATTTTTACGAATGCATTATACACATCAATTCCCTTCGTAGTACTAAGTAAATGCACAATGTCCAAAAGTTCTTCATACACAGTAAAATCCGCGAAAATCATGCAAACAAAAATGATCAGTTGACTTATGTCTGTGTTATCCGTGCTTTCGTCTAAACAAAATGAACAAAAAATACATTTCGTCATTAAAAGTTTCAATTTATCCCTGAGTTGTAAACCAATTTCAAGAACTCGTCCTTGAACTGTATAGTTCTCCAAAGCGCGACTGTTTTAAATTTTTCTACAGCTTCTGTTAATTTAAAAGAAGAAGGCATTAAAATAGCAAATGTTTTAATTAGGCTACCCATAGTAAAGCATTATTGTTTTCCCACTAATTCAAAAGAAACAGCATAATATTCTGAAAGACATTGGCAATTACTTTCTGTCTTATCCAAATTAGTTTCATCCGAGGTCTCATCACCTATAGATTTTGATGTACTGCTAAATGACAATGAGGTAAAAAATATGTAGCATCAGAATTTTTGAAAAGTTGCGAAGAAAATGAAGTCGCTGGAGATGACATCGCGTAATTAGCATCACCATTTAAAAATTCTTCACTTTCTGATTTTGAAGGTGTTGAATAAATTAGTTTCAAAGACTTTGAAGAATTTTCAGTAGAAACCTATGTCAGTTTTTTGTTGTTGGAGGTTTCTTGTTTCTAGAGGTTTCATGATGTTTTTAAGTCTTCTAGCAATGTTGTAGAGTAGAGTACAATTTTTGAGATTTAACATTTTTGAACATAGAATGCGTTTGAAGATGTTCCCTTCGCTGATCCATCGTTGAAAAAGCTCTCTGTTTTTTATGCAAAGTGCAATAATATGTCTCTGAGCACTGTCGATTCTCCTCATTACTTTCAGACAAAGTAAACATTTAAATGTTCTATTGTTTTTCTCATGTCGGATAACAAAAAATTTGATTTTATTGTGAAGCATCTGTATTTATTTTCTTTTTAGCTGCCATTTTATGTGGTCTGAATTCAAAAATGAAACTGCAAGAAAATGATAAATTTTCATGTATAACAAAGTTCTTTATCGAGAAATAAAAGATTTTTAGTTGATTTCATGAATTTAGAAATCAATTTATTATTTTCAACCTTCACTTGTAACATAAAATATATGTTAGGGATCATCACTTTTAAATGTCAAAGAATTTCACATTTGTTAATTTGACTTATTTGGTATGGAGAAAAATAAAAATTTATAGCCAAAGTACTTAATTTTCAGTAAAAAATTGTGTATTGTTTTTGAAAATCTATAATTTAAACATATTTAGATATGCATTATTCAGATTGGACTGGGCTACTTTTCTGCACCCAGGCGTTTCCTGGACGCACAATGTTGATTTTTCGCCCCAGCCGAATCCACAGGGACTGGATTAATTTCGTCATTAGTGAGTATATCAATTATAATTTATCAAATTAACATTTTTTTTCTTTAGTTTTATTTTCGTTATAGATTATTTTATTTTTTTATTTTCGTTATACGTCCCTTACAATCCTTTAAAACTCCCAAAAACACACTTGAATTTCCAAACACATTGATATATGTTTGGGAATTCCTATAGGAATTCCCAATTAAATATCGCTAACTTATTCGAAAATTCAAACACTTTTGTGTATGAATTTTCATATATTTTTATATTATTTTTTAGTAATTTATTTGAATTGTTACGACTAAACTAATGGCTAAAGTGGCAAAGAATTTCCAAAAAAAGGTAGGTGTAAGTATAGTACGTAAGTATAGACGGCCGAGGCGGGTACGTAGCATGGAGACCAAATGTCATTTAAATCATTAACATTGATTAATTGATTTCTTATAATTTAAACAAATTGAATGTACCTCAAAAACCTCTCCACTTTTAAATTGCGCGGGCGGCAGTAAGCAATATATATTTAATATACACTCATTGAAACATCACATATATATACTTGATGTTTTCAATTTTCAAATGTGCCATTTTACAAATGGGATATTTTTCTGTGCTCTATAGGATAATATTAAATTAATATATTTATAGGATTAATTATTATATTGTATAGTAGTTTTACCTATAATATACATTTATATTAAAATTTGCAATAAAATGTTATTCATTTTATTTCATTATATTTATTCAAATAAATTACTAAAAAATAATATTAAAATATATGAAAATTCATACTATAATGTGTTTGGGAATTCATACACAAAAGTGTTTGAATTTTCAAATAAGTTAGCGAGATTTAATACAAAAGTATATGAAATTTTAAACAAGTGTGTTTTTCGGAATTCATACACAAAAGTGTTTGAATTTTCTGATTTACTGATTTTAAATATCCCTTTAGCTTATTAGACGTAGAATTATGATGGTTTTTTGCGTTTATCTCAGAATGCTTTTCATTTACAATGATTTTCTTTTAAAATTATTTCTCTTTACAATGTAAAGAGTCGTGGTTAATGTGTTTTTTAATGAACATCGATGTATCTCTAATTTTTTCGGAAACTATCATTCGTAAAAATGCTTGAAACAAAACAAGTGTATTTTGATGAAATCTATCATTTTGGTAGGAAACATTTAAAAAATTTTTGCATATTAGCTGAGATATACACAAAAAAAAAATGTTTTCTTGGTTTAACCATGAAAATCAAATTTGCGTAAATTTTCACTATCATATTCGTAATCAACACGCCAAAATACACAAGTGTACGGGAGTTTATTGAAATTGAACGAAACTCTTCCAAGGCCCTGTACAGTGGGAACTCCGAGCTAATTGTAAGTGTGCGAGAGAGACAGAAGTATGTTATTCATTTTTTTTCCGCAAAATCAAATAGGGCTATTATTTTTTCCTTATCTTGCATTTTTCTAAACAATTTGTTGAAATAAAAATTGTTTAAATACTATCAAAGTTCAGCAAAAATACATAAATACAGATAAATTGATCAAATTTTTTTACTTATAAGTGTATACCGCATTCGACGCAGAATTTCAAGAAACGAGTAAATTTTTTAATGGTTAGAGAAGTATTTTTGAGAATTTTTTTGAAAACTTAAAAATTTTGTACATCTATTTGGTGTTTGAGGGATTTGAAGA
>JAUESI010000026.1:2629281-2646362 GCA_032275145.1 Synergus laeviventris | reverse complement strand
TCTTATTCCTTTCATTTTAAGGATTTTAAGGAAACCAATTTTTTAATATTAAGAAAAGGTAGAATAAATAGTTTTTTTAGAACCTGAAAATGATTACTTATAAAGTTTTCAATAGATTTAAGATTTTTCCGAGCGAAAAAATATTAGGAGGCAAAGTTGGAACTGCGAACCTGAAAGGCATCCGGGATTTTTTGTTCGCATTGATCGACGAATAATACACCGAGTAAATCAACTTCGACCGGCATATTCAATTGTAAATTGATATTTTTCATCGTTGTTTCTTCTTCTTCGTTTGTGGAGTTCACACTGAATGTTAAAACAGTCAATGCACTGTCACACATAACTCCATACAAATGACCCGTGACTGCTGCATTTAGTTTGCCCAAACGCTGTAAAAAAAATAATCATGCAGCAAAAGAATATAATCTAACATTAAAATTTGAACTCTTAATTAATTTCTACTTCACAAATATTATATAGATATATATTTTTTCACTTCGTAAAAAGAGTGTAGATGAACTTTTTTCCGAAGTAAAAGTCTTTGCTACCAGAGCCAAAACATATATTCTTATTATGTTTGTTTGATAAAATCAAGAGATCGAAATTTGAGATAATTTGGATCTACTATCCTCAAAAATAAGAATAAGTTTTTAAAAATGCGGGAAATCGTAGTTATTAATAAAAAAATCTATTTTAATGTGAAAAATTATTCATATTATAAATGAATATAAAGTATAAATAAAAATAATTTTTCGAATTCCGAAGAACTGCTAAACTGAAATGTAAGAAATTAAACTATATATTCTTGTACTACTCTGTTTTATATTTAATGTTAATTTGAATAATTTATCACATCTAAAAAGGCGTAAATTATTTAAATTATTATAATTTCATGGCGGAACATATGGTGCAAAAAATATCGAATAAAGTAAAAATTAATGACTGACGAAAAAAAAGAATCCAATGTGTAAATATAGTAAAAATTTGACAAAAAGTTGTTGCATTTATTTCCTTGAAATTCAAAAAAATTCAAAATATCTCATTTCACATTTTAATCAACTGGTCAATTGAATTTGTTTTCATTTTGAAACAGAAAATTGGCAAGATGTCAAAATTTGGAGGTTAGCTTTTATCATTTAACTTCCAAAAGAAGAGAATTTATGCAACTCACCTCAATAACATTAGACAAAATTCTGAGACGGGGCGTCATGTTGTGAGTTTAATTTTATTGTTTTTTAAAGTTTAAATAACTATTGAAAATGACATACGAAGTGTCAAAAATCGCCTACAAATAAAAAAAATTGTTCGATAAAGATGATAAAGATCAACTCACGACTTCAAACTTCTTATTTGCGGCGTTAGGTAGCTCCACATTTCTGGCGGTAAAATTTGAATAATATTATAATTTAAAATTACAATTTCAGGGATTTCAGAGAATCGATCATCACTTTTCAGAAGAATTTCATAAATTTGAAAGAATTTAACGGAATTCGGATAATTTCAAAATGATTTAAAAATAATTCGAGAAAATTTATTAAAAATACAAATATTAAGAGAATTTCAATAATTTAAACAAAGATCAAATAATTCGAACGAAATCAATTGAATGAGCATTATGCAAAAAATTAGGCTTAGATTTGTGTAAAATTGGACCAAATTTGACCCTCCCCTCCACCGATTTTGTGATCCCCAGATTCCAAAAAACATGTTTTTACGAATGTGTCTGGAGATTTTTAGTTTGTAAGAACAATAACTTTCGAAAGGATTGGCCACTGGTATTACTTTTTTAGTGTCATAAAATAAAGGACAAATTCTTTAGCCAGCCATTTTGTATAAAAATTAGAAAATTTAGAGTATTCTGAAAAATGTTAAGACCACTTTTTTCAAATTTACAAATTCTATGCACGAATATTCGTACTAACACATGCTCTTAAAAATTAAGTAAGCATTTTAGTCTAAAAATTAATTCTAAGCAATAATGCAAAGCTGATGCAAGAAAAGAAAAGATTCCTGCTTTTTTTCATTTAATAACTTTTTTAAAAATTATTAATGTTTCTTCTTTAAAAAAGCAAACTACTCATTAAATAAACACCCGAGACCGAATTCATAACTATACTTTCTAGTCTTAAAAAAGTACAATTTCATCTGGAAAAGAAGGGAAGTTTGGAGAATTAAAAAAGTCAAACATTTTTAATATGTATTCTTTTATTTGAAAAAGCTTTCACGAAAGCTTGATTTATAATTTATAAATAAAACAAATCTTAACACAGGAAAATAATTACGTACAAAAATCGTCTCTTCTTTTCTTTCTTTATCTTCCATTGATCAGCAAATTTCTTTCTGATGAAAAATTTTTCTGAAGTTGAGTCCAGACTGAGTTCATCTCAGATTTTCAAAGAAACTCCTCATCCCGCTGGCAATCTATATCAAAAATAATTTATCAGCAAAAGTTTATAAGTACAGACTGAGAAAATTATTAACTAACTTTAAAGTGAAATTTTAAACTGTGTGTGCGCGAAGCAGAACGCTTGAATATTGTAATATATTTAACATTGATGTCAGAAAAAATAGAATTCAATTTTTACTTCAAGCGCACTTCTTGAAATTAATGAGATTTGTGATGAAGTTTTTTTTATGTAGAGAATAATCCTTATCAGAAAAACGAGTTTTTAAAGTATTTTATTTATCTTTAAAGCTTAATTCAAATTTTTGTTAGTTTCTTCCAATAAATATTTCCTTTTTTTTCACACAAGCATAAGAATGAATCGATGAAGACGCCGTGAAATTGTCGAAGTGCAAAAAAAATATTAAACAAATCGCAATATAACACGTGACCGCAAAATTCTAGACTTGAACATTCGAAAAGCGAAATTTTTGTCATAATTACGAATAATAACCATTTTCATACTATTTAATCAACGCTTTTTTCTTGACGATAAATGTTCTCAGGTGATTTTTCAAATCTCGTGCAGAGAAAAAAGTAGAAATGGTCATATTTTTTTTCGAAGAAAAAGAATCTTAATTTATTAAAATTTTTTAAAAATCATTTTTCAGTGAATTCGCACGTTAATAGTCAGTCTGCAGATACGGGTAGGACAAAATTTTCAAATACGTAACTAGAAAAGACAATAGTAAAAAAATAAAGATAATTAAAAAAATAGGATATCGATTCTGTGCAAAATTTATACTGCAAAGTTCTAAATCGGTATAAAAAAGCCAAAGGCATTATACGTATTTAATTTTATTGTTTTAATTGAGGGGTTAACCACTAAGTCGCTCAAAGTCAAAATAAAAAAAATAGTTTTCACCCATTTTTGAACCTCTCTATTAACTGCTGGAAACTTTGGATATCAATTAAAAAAATTCAAAGGAATTTATTTATATTACTTTCAAAATATTTGCACATGTATTTATATAGAAAGAAGGACGTAAAAGGTTTTATTATTATCCAACAAAAAGAAGTTTAGAATTTTTCAAGATAGTCTATTTCTATAGAATCGATAATTCGATACCAACCATAAAAAAATAATAAAATATAAAAATTTACCCCAAGTGAGTTTTTTTCCATAAATAAGAACCATTTCAATTGTAAAAATTCATCCTAGCAGTATCAATGACAACATTTTCATCGATGGATCGCTCGAATAAGAGTCATAATAATGCGGAAGGAAAAGTGATGAAAGATGTATAAATACAAATCGCAGACATACAGACAGAAAATAGGGATTTAGGAATTTCCCTTTGATATTTGAAATGAGAATAAAGAGCGCACGCGTTTTTTTTAACATACCTTCGTTAATTGAAAGCGCATCGGCTTCGATCGCAAACGCAATTTGCGGCACGCTATCTGGTTATCGAAGTTTCACCAGGCACGCATAGCGTCGAATCGCTCTCCAATTTCGCCAGCTGATTTTTGTGTCTAATCTGCATTGAATATTTTCTAGCGGACTCGCAGGAACGGTGAAGATTGTTTTTTGTGGCTATTTTTCTCGAGCGACCTAACTTTGGAATTTTCCCTCCATCGGGAAATTACTTTGGAAATTCAAAGAGACAAATCAAAAAGTTTCAATGCTTTTCCTAATTTGTTGTACAACCCTTTTTTCAATAATTAATTAATATTTAAGTGAAAATAACCAGGAAAACAGAAAAATGTAAATTAAAAATATTTCATCTCATTCAAAATTATACTTTTAAATTAATTTTGATAAAATCCATGAATCTTGAAAAACTGCCTTTTAGAAGGAAATTTGGGTGGGTATTCATCGTAAGAGTAATAAATTGTAAACTAACATGTAAGCCACTAATCGTAAAATATACCTAAATAAAAAAAAATCGATCAAGTATCCTATTTCGATAAATTTATTAAATCTGAAAGTACATAAACTGTTTCAATCTTTAATCGTTGACCAGAACAAACATACTTTTTTAAAAATAAAAAAAATTGTACAATTATATATTCTGTCTTTTCATATCGTACGTTCTTTTCAAAACAGAAAAGTAGAATTCGTGATAAAATGTTGAATCTAAACATCATTTTGATTCAACTTTAAATGAAAATTGGTGTGAATTCAAGAGCTAGGAAACAAATGTTGGTGCAGCTCTTTTATGAACATGAGACATTTTAGGAAAATTTATCTTAATTCTTAAATTTAAGTGATATTATAAATTACGTGTCTACTTCGAGATAGTTCTCGTCGAGTGTTGCAATGTGTTTTGTGTCTAGAAATCGGCGCACTTTCATCGTGTTCGCTTTCTAAGTTTCGGTACTTTTTAGTTTTAGTACCTCGGAGGCATCCCGTCTGCCGGACCTGGGAAGCTAAAAGGTCACAAATCAAAAAATCGTTGGATTAATCGTCGTTTATTCGTCTACCCTGCGAAGAAAAACAACTCAAAGTATAAGATGTAACACCGGTTTATTTTCTTTCTTAAGCTCCTTTTTTCCATAAAAAAACGTGCGTTACATTTTCAAAATTTACTTTTGAAAATTACACTCGGCGAATTTTAAACCTACTTCCTAATTTCGAATCGGTCTGCGCCAAACGTCTGATGAATTTCATTCTCCAAATTAATAATTTTTTATTTAAGTTTCTTTTTTTGGAATACAGGGAAATTTCAAAAGTTCTAGCATGTGGGATATTATTTTTATTAATTGAAAAAAATTCCAGGGTATATTTTAATAAGTTTTATGGGAATTCACAGCACATAAAAACGAGATTCAGAGATTTTACAAAATTTAAAGAAATTTCAATCTGACGTAATTGTAAAAAGATAAAAATTTGAATGATTTTAAAAGTTTTCAAGAAATTTAAAAATAACGCAAGATAATTAAAATTTTTCTTATAACATTTGAATCGATTTAAAAGTAAGTATTTTCAAAATTTTCAAAAAGTTTAAATGGATTTTAACGATTTACACAATTCCAACATTTTTAAAGAAACTTAAACATTTGGATTAAAAAAACAATTCGAAAGATTTTAAAGGGGTCAGAGAAATTCTTTATGTTTCAAAATTATTTTATGGAATTTTTGAAAATTAAAAAGGTTTAAAAAGATTTGAACGATTTCGAATCTAAATTTAAATTTGACTTTAGTGGAGATTTCAAACAGTTCAAAAACTTAAAAAAATTTTCTACAATTTTTACTTTTTCAAGAAAAAAATCCGTGTTTACAGTTATTGACAGCTGGGCACTAGTATTTTTTTGAAAAAGTAAAAATTGTAGAAAAAAACCCGGGTTATCTAAATTTGCTCACATGGTACGTAACACATGCTCTTAATCGACGTTTCAAAGATTTCCAACATTCATTTCGATCAAGGGTGTTGGGCTCACTTGTTCTTACCTCAAAATTGAATTTTTCCATTTTAGTCAAAGATTATCGAAGACAGATCTTTTTCCCCTGACATATACTTTTATGTAAGAAATGAGTACCATTACAGAGAGAAAAAACATCTGATTATAATATTTGTTAGGTAAAACGAAGAGCTCGAATTCCGAGCTCCCAACATCGTCCCTTATTGTGGTGCTGTAAGATTTGATATGCATTATAACCACGAAGTAGTATAAGGAGAAATCTAACTCCATCTGTTATAGCAATTCGAAAAACTGCTAGCAGTTCTTATTTTAGAGTTGGAATGTTGGATCTGCTTGTACTACTTCATAATAATGACTCTTCGGAACGCATAAAAGTAGTAAAATAATTAAAGTTCTGACAGTTGGCGAAGACCAATTATTTATTGATCAATTATCACAAAGCTCCAAACGCAATCGAAATCGAATTCATCGCTTTCATCGCAAATTCTTTTCGCAACGCGGGAGCTCCCCTAGATAAAATCCCGTGTTCTCGTTTCCGCAATCAAGTCTCTTTCGCCCTCGACGATTTTTCGCAGTTTGGAAATCGGTTAGTCTCGCTAAAACGCTGGAATCGACTCGTCAGTTTCGTTACGTCGGTAGCAAGTCGAGATTGAACGCTAGATTCACGCAAGAAAAGTTTTACTCGCAGTTTGCAAGAGAACGAAACCAAGTGCGACTCGTCGACGATTTCGCGTTTTTCAAGGGTGGATACAAATTCTAACTACCAAATTCATCTCCTTATTTCATTCAGTAAACATTAACATTTTATATTTTTCCACTTTATATCTTTTTTTTTCGTTCTTAAGAAATTCGAGAAATAACTAACACTACAGAGTTTTAAAATATTCAGTTATAATGTTTATTAAGGGCATGTGTTATACTTACCATATGAGCAAATTTAGATTACTCGGAGTTTTTCCACAATTTTTACTTTTACACAAAAATTTTTTCCTGAAAAAGCAAAAACTGTGGAAAGTTGTGACATAATTAAATAACACATGCCGTAAAGTAAAATGAATAGTTCAAATTTTGAAGTTAGAACTTGGATCCAACCCTTAATTTGAGCTTGAAACCTTAATCAAAGACAATACTGAAATCTTAAGAGAAGAAATAAAAGAAATGTTTTATCAATCAAATTTCCTTAAATTTAATTTCCAAAAAAATAGTTTCAACCGAGGTGTTAATCACTCGGATTTTGTGTACATCAGATTTCAAAATTTCAAAGGATTTCATCGATTTAAAAAAATTCAAAACATTTCAAATTTTTTTAATAGATTTAAGTTATTTCAACAGATTTGAAAAGGTTTCAAAGGATTTCGTGGATGAATGTACGCCAGATTTAAAGAGTGATCGACCGTTCAGTTTCAACGGTTTCAATCTGATTCACGTTTCTTTTTTCTCAGATGTTACACCTTATACTTTTACATTTTTTGCGCAATAAATTTGATCTTTATATTGATATTCGCTTCTCGAGATCGAAGAATGTGGAGAATGGAAGCGACACATGAGAATCACGCGGCGCAAAGTCGATTATTATTTATTTTAACGGATAGAAATTTTTTCGGGCGCAATTTTTCAATAAAAAAAGATAGTAGAATTTAACTTACCGGCCACTTCCGCGGGGAGGTCCATAGGGGTCAGGTCTGTCGTAGGCTTCTGCGTATCTAAATTAAAAAGAATCATTTCAATCAGAGCCGAGTTAAAAAATCCAAACTTTAACTCCTGCTATACAAGGGCTTACTCTTACAATTTTCTTGAAACGTTGTATTCAATTTTTTTATTTTAGACTTTTAAAGGGCCATTTTGAAAGAAAATATAGAAAGAGTTGAATATTCTCGAATTTTCTGGAGGTAAAAGTGGACTTTTCGGAATCTTACCCTCCGCTGACTTGATAACCACCACTTGGAACGGTTCCTCCGGTCCTTCTGCTGAACATGTCTGGTTGTGGACCGGGTCCGGTGCTATAACTGGGACCGGTATTGTAACTCGGACCTCCACTCATTGTCCTGCGAAAGGGGATTTTTGAAAACCTCCATTTTTCCAGCCCGCATCACTTTTCTAACTAACAGGCACTTCATTCTTAACCTTAAGGCTTTAGAGATGAAACTTTCAAGCAAAATATAGACACCAAGACTTAAGTGCTACAGAAACATATGCAAACTAATTGAATAAAATTGAAACGTTCAGTTTCAAGAAAATTAGAAAAGAACTCAGCATTGGAGGAATAATTTCAGCCCGTCCAGCAAAAATAGATTTAAAAAAAATATACACTTTATGCAATAATTCTAAAAATTTTCACTAACTAGACGACTAGGACTCTTTAATTAATAATATACTATACGAAATTATAAGCACATTATGGTTTAGCGATTTTCATATAATTTAAACAATCTTTCAGAATTATTAATTAGGGAGTGCCTAATAATTATTATATCAGGAATATTTACTGTTTATAAATTGTATTTTTTCTCACGTGTACATCCTTTTAGATGTACACGTATTATGAAACGGTATTTCAGGCAAATAAAAATAATCTTTAAATAACAGCCGAAAAAAAAGAAAAGAAATTATGGCACTTGGCTATTTTAATTTTGGAAATTCTACTGTTATTCAAATCTACGTTCACAGAGCTTAATGACCTTAAATCTTCCAGAATAGTATTTTTCTTTAAAATCTAAAACATGCAACCTTTTTCATTTTTATTATTTATTTATCAAATATAATCCGTCTTTATATTCGCTGGACAGTCTGAATAACAAATTATTTAAGTGGATAAAAAAAGGACAGAAAAGAGACAACATTTTTTTAAACACCTACTGGAAGTTGGCGTCGTATCCAACATCACCATATCCAGTTCCGTAACCACTCGCAGCAACAGCGCCACTACCGTTTCTCATTGGTCCGGCTGCTCCACGGTCATAATCGCTTCTGGGTGCGTAATCTACTGGTCGACCAGTGCCAAAGTTATCAACACGACCATAATCTACTGGACCTGGCGCTCCGCGGTTAAAATCTCCCGCCATTCCTCCTCCTACGACTGAATAATCGCAAACGGCTGAAAAGTAAAGTGGAAGTAAAATAAAATATATAAATTAAAATCTAGAGTAGGCGATTTCAAATCGATTCTGCCTTTACGTGCTAGTAAAATGATTTTTCTGTCGATTCTTTACAAAAAAATCGATTACATATTAATAAATTGATTCCAAATCAAGTCGATCGATTCAATAATTAATACAATCAATTGAACCAAAACAATCGAGATGTTCACATAAATTCAGAAATTGCAAATAAACATATTTAAAAAAAATATTTAGCTATGATTTCCACAGATGCCGCTGTGATCATTAATAAGGTCACATACATTCGCACCCTATTAGGAGTCAAACCTCCGTTTACTGAAGAGCATCTCTCACTCAAAAAAGTACAACAGCTAACTCAAAACTGCGTTGCGGTCGCACTACGGGCCTATGCATGCTCCTGACGCAGGGCGCAATGCGTAGATGTTTGTTTAGAAATCATGGAGAACAGTGCTTTTGGACACGCTGTTCAAAAATCTTAAATTGACGCGAGTTTCTCGGTCTGCAGCTGCGTATAGCTGTGAGAGGTTATTGTATACAAGTATTATCGACACACGAAGTATTTTAACCTCTCACGTGGTTGGTCTCTATATGAGGCGCTGTTAGAATGTTCATATTTTTTTAACGAGTCATTCTATTGAAGTATTACTTTTCAGAAAACTTCATTATATCATAATAAACATTCCCCTCGCTGGAAGTTCGGGCTTACTCAAAATTCTCTTTAAAAAAGTTGTATCTTTTACTGTTTCTGAAAGAAAGGGAAAAGACTGCATTTTGTGAAAAACCAAATTTAATAAATATTATGACTCTAACTCGCTCTAAAAGTCAAAGTTCTGAATATTTTTGCATGAAAATTGGAGGAGTTATGCTTCAAACTGTTTTGAAGATGATATGTGTTAAGAAGTGTTAAGCTGTGTTGCACTTGACGATCAATTCGGCCCTGGTCGGACCTCCACTGGTTAAGGAAACGGGTGACTAGCGAAGCAGCATCGCGGATCACCACTATAACGACAAACTATTGGACGATGGCGAATGAATTCCATCTTGGTTTCCTTTCAGCGTTTCGTCCCGGGTCTGCCCCTAGACTTATCAGTAGGGAAATGTGGACAGATCCTCTTAGACACGCATGAAGGAGGGAATTTATACTCTGCGATTCGGTAGGTGCCGGGAATCCAACCCGAGTTGACGTTATTCTCATCGGCGAGTATCGCAGCTGAGCTATGACGTGTGGTGATGATAGTGGTAGGGAGAAGGTAGCCACTGTGAATGACTAGTTCCTACAAATGCACAATCGTAGACACCATATAGCGTATACCCCGATCCTTAAGATAAGATAAGCGATGACGTCACATTATTTCTAGATAGTTTTCAGCAGTTTTATAGTACATTGTGCACCTAGAAATGAAAGTTGGTCTTTATAAGCCGAGCGAGATTTTGCATTACGAGTCGAGTAACACAAACTCGCGAGGCATATAAAGACCTGCACTGCATGGTCACACGATACTTAATGTAACAAAGCATGATTTACAAGTTTCCGTGCAGTTTCTAAAAAAGTTAGTTAAGGGGTTGACTCCTAATGGAATCCGTGTGTACATGGCCTTAAACTCGACGATGTAACAAGCTAAAAACTGATGATAGTGAAATGACAGAACACCAACCTCCGCGATTACCATAGTCGGTTCTCGCACCGAAATCGGTCCTTCCGTAGTCAGCTCGCCCGTAATCCGGAGTTCCTGCTGGTCCGTAACCGCCGACAGCGCCACCAGCGGGCCCATAACCACCTCCCATTTGTGGCGTCGACGAATAGCCACCCATTGGTGCTCCGCCCACATTTTGTCCGTAACCTCCGCGATCTCCGTAGCCGGAATTGAAATCGCCACGACCACTAAAGTCACCACCACCACCACCTCCACGATTGTAGTCTTGATAACCACCAGCACCGCCACCTAGAACAAAATTTAGAAATAAGGTGGTAAAACATAAGAAAAAAATATATGCCTAGACAGGAGACGTCCAGGATTTTAAAAACGTATTAAAGAGTCGAAAGAGAAGTTCAAAGAAAAATTTTGCGTTAGAGCAGCGATGGGCTAGTTCAAGTTCATCAATTTTTTAAGGGCTTCATAGAATAATATACTTTCTGAACGTGGAAAATAATATAATTTTTTTAAAATACAATTATGTAAACCTTACTGAATTCACTTTCGTTTTAGTAATTTTTAACTCGTTATCTGTCGATATCTTAATAAATGTAAAAATTTCAGTAAATTAAGGATCGAATAGCTAATACGTTGCCTTAACAGTTTGGCTGAAAAGTTCGTCGGCTAACAATAAAACACATTTTTTTTGGTAAAATTCGTTCTTATTATTCAATAATAGATTGACTGAAAAATTCGTAGGCTGACACATTGATGACGTTCCTAAAATTAAATCAATATAATTTTCAGTTAGTACCAATCTTCAAGCAATACGCGTATAAATTTGACAGCTATCGGACAATTGGTTTGTGAGATATAAAATTGTGAGTGAAGCAACTTTTGTTATTATGAAAGAAATAGATAAAAAAAAAAAAATTTCAACATCTTTACGAAATTCTATGTCCATGTCGTTAAAATCTCTTTATCGTAAAGACGTCGTACGTTTTGATGATGACTTTACATCGTACAGACATCTTAACGGCATGGACACAGAATGTCGTAAATTTTGTGTCCACTGGGTACCCTGATGCAGAGTCCAAATAATGTTTATCAAGGTCAAGTCTTGGCTTCCAAAGTATTTTTTTCACAAAAAAGCAATGCTGCATTAATACACGAAATTCTTTTTTATCCATTTTTTTCACAACAAAAGTTTTGTCACTCACAATGCTATATTTCACGAATCAAATGTCCGAAAGCTGTCAAATTTATACACGTATCGTTTGAAGATTGGTACTAACTAAAAATTTAATTGATTTAATTTTAGGAACGCCATAAATGTGTCAGCCTACGAACTTTTCAGCCGATTCTCTAATTTTATCAATAACCCAACACACATTCAATTAAATGTTAAAATAAATATACAAAATATACATAAATTATAATGAACCAAGAAAATTTAAGTTTGAAGAAAATGAAGTATTACTTATAAATCAATTTTATTTTCAATAAACTGAAGTAATAGAAGATTTATTTAGATTATTATTGATTCAATTTAAAATTATGAACAAAATTTAATTGTGTTCACTTTTTTAAAAATTTATGTTTTTAATATACGAAACATTAAGAAATATTGGTCGTGTAACATATAAGTTCTATTCACACGTGGCATGTAACATTACAAGCTTTGAAAGCATGAAAGATTCATGGTTTCAAAGCTTGATTTTTCTCTCTGTGTAAATACACTTTAATTTAAGATGCACGATGTATATGTATTTCATTTTCATATTTAACAAGTGTATCTTTGAAATCGACCATAATCATATAAAGTTAATTAAGTATGGTGTCTGTTCAAGAAACTTTTTTCTAGCTCAAAGTCACTGACGTGACAATTTTCTGCTTGTCATAGAAACAAGGAGGAAATTTAATGAGCAATATTATTTTCACGTTAATTATTCTTTAAATTGATAATGATTAAAAGCAATAGGAAGATTTTATGAAATGTAGCAATTACTTATTAGCTGAGGGGAGTACGCAAATCATGCTGCATGAAATATTCACGTGAGTCAGTTCAAATAGGTAAAATGCATGTGTATGTATTAAGCACTGCACAGTGAGCACAGGTAATATTGTGATCTGATTCCAATGGAATGTGTAATAATCGATGTGATGCAATGTTCAATTAAAAGTACCGTTATTTAAAATATCAGTCGCAGTAGTAAAACATTGAATAAAAGCATCGATGGATTCGATGAATTGATCATTGTCAAAAATCATTATTTAAAAATAATTCTTCTGAGTATTGTATAATATTGGAAATTATTACATTTTTAAGTCCACGTATTACTTATCCGATTTCTAACTTACCGCTTTTTATTTTTTCAGGCACCTTACTTGAAAAAAAATAGAGAAAATGCTTTAGTTTAAGCTTTTAGTTAGTAAATAAACATTTCTTGTCGTTTTCTTTACGTTTATCTGCTACGAACAATTAATTTTAATTATTAGTTTTTTAATGTAATATCTAAAAACCTGAAATATTGCCATGTCAAATGACTTATACATGGCCTTAACGTTCATAAAATTTAGAACAGAATTTTTTTAAATACATTAAAATTTATACGTATGAATTTCAAATTTTAAGAGCAAGAGGTAATTACCATAAGAACTTTAGTTTCCCTAACTCACCAACTATTTATTATTGCAAACGCAAAGTTAGTGAAACTAAATTGCAAAATCAAACGCAAAAAATGTTGACTGACAAAATACTTTTGCTCTTATTATCTTTCTGTTATCTTCTCATTTAAAAAGAACTTGAAAAATGACAGACATTTGTCACACCTTTGAAAATGTGTCTTGAAATCGATCATCCTTTTATAGTATTACTTAAGTATTGACAGCTGTAGTATGAAACAAAAATATAATTTTTTTCAGCGAAATGTCTTTCATACTAAACAACAGTTTATATATATAGGGGGGGGGGGTTTGTTTCGCGAGTTCCTTCTCATCTTGAAACTACAAATAATAGAGCAAAAACTAAATCGCAATTTATATAATTACAAAATGTTGTAAAATGCATAGCTTTCAAACTACGGAGCAACAAAGTTGATCAATCTGCGCACTTTAGAACGGCGAGAATCCGTGATCCACTGCGAGAACGTGTGTGTAAACGTGTATTGTCTAAACTGTGCTTCTGATTGGTCAACTTTGTAAGTTGTTCTGCAGTTTGAAAACACGCATTTCACATAATTTTGTAATTGTAGTTTTCGACTTAGTTTTTGTCTATATTTGTAGTTTCACGTTGAGAGGGAATTCGCGAAACAGACTATAAATATGATATATATATTCTTAAGAATCGATTTTTAAGTGACTATTCACGATATTCTTGTCTCATTGTACATCAGTAAAATTATATGTACTTCACTTGCCCAAAGTGTCGTTTTGCTCATCTCCGCTCTCGAGCAACTACAATATTTTATTAACCATAAAAGAAAATCATAAAATAAATTCGTACTTTGCCGCATAGACAGACAACATTGATCTTTTTTTTCCTTTTTGAATCCTTCATTGTTTAAAAAAGAAAAGTCATAATATTATCTTTTAGTGACCGCTTTCTTTCATTCTATTTTTATGATGAAGCAACGCTGATTCTTTAGCAAATGACGTAGTATTGAATCATATCGTCTTAAATGACTGTAATTGCTTTGAAGCGAAGAACCAATTATTCGCGAAGCGAACGACTTTCGTAATTTCGAAGAGCTTGACCAGTAACAAAAGTCGCGGTACTCAACAAACCTCTCCTGTCGTTATACGGACCAGGCCGACTATCTCGTCCTCCGTCTCGACCTCCTCTGCCTCCTCTCATTGGACCACCCCGACGATCATCACGTCGACCACCACCACCGCCGCCGCCGCCGCCACCACCGCCTCCTCGTGATTTGCCGGTAGACTGCTCGACATTGATCGTCGCACCCTTGAAGTTGGTATTGTGAAGGGCTTTGATCGCCGCTGCGGCGTCTTCTTCTCGAGCCATGTGTACGAAACCATAGCGATTCATTACGTCACATTCGGTTACTTCGCCAAATCGAAGGAAAAGCTGACGGAGTTCTTCATTCCGACAGTTTTCTGGTAGTCGCCCAACAAAGATTTTTGTCTTCCTCTGAAATAGAAAAATGAAGCTTAAGGAATGTATTTTAGTTGATGTATTGGACACAAAATTTCAAGTTTTTATAAATTTAAAGCTATCACATTCAGATCTTTCGGACCTCACATTCCAAGATGACCACTTCCTATATAAAAATGGGAATATGATTTTTACATTAAAATGTTTGTAGTTGAATGAAAAGTAATTTTCAGTTTTATTTTTATTTTTGGGAGTTTTAAACTTTTTTGTTCTTCCCTGACATGTCCTAATATGAAAATATTTTTTTAAATTGAAGACTTCAAAGAAGAGTTCAAGTATTTAAATTAAATTGAAAACATTAAAATTTTTAAGAGTTATAGATAAATAATTGTGCACGATCTCATAAGACATTTAGCATCAAATCAGACTTGGTTTAATTGGTTAAAAATGTATCTTTGAAATCGACCATACTTATAGAAAGTGAGTTAAGTATGGTGTCTGTTCAAGAAACCTTATTCTAGCTCGAAGTCACTAACGTGACAATTTCCACCTTATCACAAAAACAAGGTCAAAATTTATCGAGCAACGTTATCGTTCTGCCGTTTAATACATTTAATAACTATGAAGAAGCTTTCAATCTTTTTTACATACATAATATACTAGTACATAATTATATCATATAATTAATATTATGCAATCCTGCAATTCTTATTTGCAAATAGCATGCGAATAAAAATGTAAGATGACTTTGAATTTATCGAATTATATTTTCTAGTTATCTCTACGCAAAGAGAGCGGAGTAACCATAGAAACGATTGAGTAATCAAAAAGTGTAAAACAATATTCTTAGTCTATTGGTCTCAATCAAAACATCATTTTATCTTTTTCATGTAGAGAAAAACTTAATTCTCACCGGTGGGTTGGACGACACCATTTTCTGTGACTGAAAAAAACAAACATTTTTATTAGAAATAAAGAGATAAAGATATTATATAGGATTAAAATTCTAGTCTACACTTGCAAAATCCGAAATTTAAAGTACCCGAACTTCGAAGGATATATTTTTTTAAATTTATCATTCACAACTGAAATTTTTCAA
Source organism: Synergus laeviventris (assembly GCA_032275145.1). Classification (NCBI taxonomy): domain Eukaryota; kingdom Metazoa; phylum Arthropoda; class Insecta; order Hymenoptera; family Cynipidae; genus Synergus; species Synergus laeviventris. The sequence goes on along the minus strand of JAUESI010000026.1, from coordinate 2,630,587 downwards.
AATTAAAATATAAATTTCTCAGGGTTCAAAGTGCACACAATAAAAAAATGTTGTGTAAGATTCAAAATAAAAAGTGAAAACTATTTTTAACTAAAATTTCTATCCAGATTTTCGAAGCATCAAATTTGGAAACATTTTACTTTAAAAACATAAAACGCTACTGGAAAGCTTAGAAAATTTGATTTTTTAAGAACATAATTTATAAACGTACACACATAGATTTTCAAAATATTTTTAAAAAACTCGAATTTGAGAACGATTAAGTTGGAAACTTCCACATTATTGAAAGCTTCCAAAAACCAAAGCACGAGTAGAAGCACCTCAAATTTTTACATTTCGAATTTTTTTATTAGGTATTCCTAACCAAAACTTTTTCCCAAAACCCAAAATTTTTGAAAGTGAAAAAATAGCGAGGAAATAATTCCCGAAATTGAAAAAAAAATTACGGATCATGTGCTTACCATATGACCACATTTAGATAACCCCGATTTTTTCTAAAATTTATACTTTTTCAAAAAAAAAAATTTAGAAAAAAACCAGGCTTATCTAAATGTGCTCATATGGTAACACACGCCCTTATAAATATATTTGTTTGATTTACGAAAATTATTTTTTCGACATTTTCTAAGTCAAGATTTTTGACAATCGGGATAATGATATTCCGAAAATGCACCAAAAAGAATGTATAATTTTATGCAAAACGTGGTCGGGTACGACAAAAATTGCTTTCGTTCACAAAAAGTAAAGTTACAACAAAAATAGTCGTGTTTTTCAAATGAAATCTTTCAACGGTTAGATTTAAGAAAATCGTTTGTTTCTTAAAATGAAAATAAGATTGAAATAAAGGTCGAACAGTACAAAATTAAACATGTTTGCTTATGTGACGCTATACACGTAGGCATCCGGCATCGTAGATTCAAAGACAACGCCGGTTGCCGTTGCTAATTGCTATATGCTTAATCGAACCCAAAGGCGAAATCATGTGGCCTTGATGAATTACTTTTTATTTTCTGTCAACTTTCGCGACTTTAGATAAAAAATGTAACAGATTAATGTAAAGTGTGAACTTACATATGAGTCCGACGTTTTGACGAACTAAAATGAAAGAAAAACGACGAATATTAACGAAACGAAGCTTCCGCACAGAAAATTATAACTGAATGCAGCAAGATGGCGACAATTGAGATGGATGGATTGAGATTTGAGAGTCACCACCAAGCAGTGTTGCCGGAGCATACCGGAGTCCGGAGTAACGATGTTACGCAATACGCACTGATGTTACGCCGTGCGACTTTACCGACTTTAC
>JAUESI010000026.1:2615952-2629181 GCA_032275145.1 Synergus laeviventris | reverse complement strand
GGAGCATACCGGAGTCCGGAGTAACGATGTTACGCAATACGCACTGATGTTACGCCGTGCGACTTTACCGACTTTACTGAAGTCGACGCCGCCATATTTAAATGTAATATTACGGGTGAAGTTGAAATTTAATTAAAAGAATATTGTTTTAATAAATTTGGTCTAAAACTATCTTTTATCCTATAATTTAAATAGAAATTCTTGGGAAATAAGATTTGGTATCTTGTCCACGAAATCCGAAAAGGAACCATAAATAATAAATATAAACATTGCACCAAATGCATGGCACATTTTAATATCGAAAAAATAGTTTTAGATTCTGAAAAAATATTTAATAAAATATTAAAATAGTCCATGCATTTGGTTCCAATGTTTATGCACCAGCGTACGGCCATATTTTATTATTTCGTCACAATCTGAAATACCTAATGCTGCCCCTCTACCCCTCTGCGATGCTGCTAGCCTGCTACAGCATGGCATTTCTAAAATTTCTCATTTGATTTGTTTAACCATGGTTTAACCGCATATTTAACCTGATTTAACACGTGTATGGAAAATAGAATTAAGTTTTGTCAAAATCAAAATGCATTGAGTTTGGACTAATTTAGATTGAGTAAATAAGGTAAGATTTTTATAAGATTTCATTATTCAAATTATTCAATTGCTGTTAATTCAATTTTAAATATTAGCATTTTTAGGTTATGTACATATTGGGTATTTGCAAAGTTATTCTTTAATTATTGTTTGATTAGTCTGATTAACATATGATTTAGATATTTTTGCAGTAATAGAGATATCTGACTTACGAATAATTTTTCGAAATTCCGATTTTTGAATTTATATGTTTTTGAAATTGATTTTTCTTCTATAAAATTAATTTTTTCAAGAAATAATAAATTTTTAAATAGTTTCCAAAACTTTTTTACATGACAAAATGCTTATCTGATGCAGATGATTAATTTAATAAATATATAAAATTGATAAATATTAAAATGCTCCAAAAAATGTCTTTAAAAATAAATTTAATAAAATAAATGCATTTTAGATGATTTTTATTTTCTTCTTAAGATTCTCTGTAAGTCCTAGCTGCAATCTCAAAATTCAATCTCCTAATTTTTCGCTTATGTATTATAATTAAAGATTTTTGCGCTCTGTATATAGGAATATTTTTCCAATTCAAATTTGTCAACTTGCAAAAGCTAAATAATTAATAATTAAATTACAGGTTGATCGCGATGGTGAGAAAAAAGAATCTTTCTCGGTCAAGGAAGCGAAAATTTGATCAAAATCGACCACAAAAACCCCAAAAGAAGCCAAAATTCAGTCATGATAACAAACCTGCCTATTTAAAAGAACGAGAGGCTAGAAACAAAGAATTGCCGAGAAAAATCCAACCTCCTCTCATTCAAGAAAAGGAAAACTGGAAAAATATTCGTGAAGAGAGTTCAGAAGATGAACAAGAAGATCCTCTACAAGTTTTATTAGGAACTTTCGGAAATAAAAAGCTCTTAAAAACAGTGGTTGTTTCTGATTCAGAAAGCGAAGATGAGGAAGATGAAGCTTCGGAAGAAGAAGATTTAGAGGAAGAGGAACTCTTAGAAGATGAAGGTCTAGAAGATGAAGCTTCGGAAGAAAATTTAGAGGACGAGGAACTCTTAGAAGATGAAAATCTAGAAGACGAAGCTTCAGAAGCTTCAGAAGAAGAAGATTTAGAGGACGAAGAACTTTTAGAGAACAAAGATCTAGAAGAGGAAGAAAAAGAACAAAAGCTTTCCACACTGGAGGATTCTGACGACGAAGAAATAACTCTAAACTACGAAGGAGAAGAAGAAGAAGATTTCGATCCAAAACTCGAATCCACTGACCCTTTTTCTCTCCACCTTCATTCTGAGATCAGCGACGATCTCTACAAATCTGTTTCCACAGCTCCTACCTTTGAATCCCATACTCTAAATTGGCCCATCCTTGGGATCATTCAATGCCAAATTCCAGTCAACGAAACACCTAAGACATCTTCAGACACACAGAAAAAACCCATTCTTTCCCTCGTCGAAAAAACCCAATTTGCTAAACCTGCATGTCCTCCAGTTCGAATTTCTTCCATTGATTGGAAGACTTTGTGCGTCAAACCTCAAGTTCATCTAAATGTCAGTAAAGCCAACTACGAAAATATCAAGGACAATCTAGAAACGGAGAAAAGTTCCCTCACCTCTCTGCAAAAAGAGCTTTTCTCTTTAATAAATAATTATCAAGACTTGTATTATTCACAAAGAAGTTTTTCCAATGCGCAACAGATTAGACTTGTCTATTGTCTTCATTCAATCAACCACGTACTAAAAACGAGGATGAAGATTCTGAGGCATAATTTAAAATTGTCAAAGAGTCGGTCTGATGAAGTTCCTGATGAATTCCGAGATCAAGGAATAGTGAGGCCGAAGGTTTTAATCGTTGTTCCGTTTAAGCAATCTGCTTTGAAAATTATTGAGACGCTGATTGCGTTGTTGATTGATGAAGAAAAGGGAGGTTCTGTGATGAACAAGAAGAGGTTTCTGGAAGAATTTGGGTGCGGAGAAATCATACTGCCGAAGAAGAATCCTAAACCAGAGGATTACTATCATACTTTCGAAGGAAATACTGACGATTGTTTCAGAATTGGAATTCAGGTGACAAAAAAAGTATTGAAGCTTTATTCTGATTTTTATTCTTCGGATATTATCGTTGCTTCGCCAGTGGGATTGAAGATGTTGATTGGAGCGGAGGGCGAGTCAGATAGAGATTATGACTTTTTGGCATCAATCGAGGTGATGATTCTGGATCAGACGGAGATTTTTATAATGCAAAATTATGATCATCTTCTTCATTTGATGGATCACATGCATCTGCAGCCTAAAGTCGCGAGGGGTACGGATTTTTTAAGATTGAGGAGCTGGGCTGTGAATGGATGGACCAAATATTATAGGTGAAGAACTTAAATCAACTTTACCTTTTATGAGATTTTTAGTCTGTTTTTAGGTATTTTAGAAGAATTTTAAGCCTAATATAGTTAAGTTTCAGAAAATTTAAAACAAAGTATTTAAAAGTTTGAAATAGAAAATTTGATGAAACTAGCTGTGCATTTGCTTCTTCACAGAAAAAGCATGAGCGATTTTTTTAAGTATTAAAAAAATATATTAAATTCTTTTTTCTCGAAACAAAGAATCTATTTCTGTTTTTGCATCAACTTTGAATTATACCTTAGTGGCCTTAGTCTATAAATGGCTAATATTAATACTCTAATAAATTGTCAAGATATTTGTGTGTATCGCTAAAGCTTTGAAACTATTTTAGTAGAACATTTGATATCGTTCATATTTTTAAATAAAATGTATTAATATTAAGTTATTTGATTTTTTACGACGCAAGATACATTTTACTTTCTTACATTAGCTTCAAATTAATGTTATTTTAAGTCTCACGGGTGAAAACGAAATTTTTTTAAATCACAAATAACTATAATTTTCTTATTTTTGAATGAAATGCATTAATCTTATAGGTCAATCGATTCGTGTAGATACAAGGAATCTTTCTTTTTCTTATATCATATATTTTTTTTTTCATATTTTGAGGTTGATTTATGGGAGATTTATTACAAACAGCAATAAGAATATAGATTGGTTTAAGAAAATTTTCAAAATAAAATTTCAATAAAAATTTTTTATTTTTTAAATGTTATCTAAACTTAATGCTTCTTCTATGAGGAAGCAAATCATATTTGCTTGCAGGAAGTAATGTGCTCAGTGAATAAGCACAAAAATTAATACAACTTCACATTTAGTTTTTAAACTTTATTTGTTATAATTCTCTAAACAGTGGGATATTTTAAGTTTTTGTATGCATCTACTCAAAATTGCTTAGCTCTCTATCTAGAGAACGATTGTAATCACTTTTGTTTCAGCATTATTAAAATTTAATATTTTCAAGTTAAATTGAATTCTTAGATCATTTATCTCTAGTTTTCAGAGAAATACAGTTTTTAATTTTATTAAATTTTTTCTCTCTTTGTTTCAGGCAAACGTTGATATTTTCTTCTTTCGAAACTCCAGAAATTCACGGAATATTCAGCAAACGATGCCACAATTATGCTGGGAGGAATAAAATCTCCAACCCCATATCTCCAGGTACAGCGTCTCAAGTTTTTGTCCGAATTCCTCAAGTTTATCACCACTTTGAAGCGAATAGTTACTCACAAGCGATCGATGCCCGCTTCAATTTCTTCGTTACCAAAATCCTACCTCAATACACAGATTCAGTTATGGGTCATACTTTGATTGTCGTACCAACTTATTTCGATTTTTTGAAACTCCGTAATTACATGATGAAGGAGCAATACAGTTTTGTACAGATTTGTGAATATTCAAAACCCGGAAAAATTGCCAGAGCTCGTGATATATTTTTCCACAGTGAAGCGCAATTTCTTCTCTACTCGGAAAGGTACCATTTTTACAAAAGGATCAGGATTAAAGGAATTAGGCATATTTTGTTTTATGGACTTCCTGTTGTTCCGCAATTTTACAGTGAATTATGTAACTTTATGCAAGAAAGTAATCAGAACCCAAAAGGAGGTTCCGAGAGCAATATGTCTGTTACGGTTGTTTATTGTAAATTTGATGTTTTGCAACTATCATCTGTTGTTGGTACCGAGAGAGCTGCGCAAATGCTCACATCAAAGAAAAATGTTCATATGATTATTACTGATAAGTGAAGGTCTTTTATAAATTTAGATTAATAATTTTGTAAAAAATGTGTATGTAAAAAAATGGAAAAATGCAAATGAAACTAGTTTCTTTTCAATGAAGCTGAAAAGCTGACCACCACTTTTCTAGCCACTACTTTTTTTAAGCTGATGGATCGGAGGAAACTGCACATCATGTGCTCTGCGACTGCGACGCACTCGCGGTAGAAATTCCAAATGTTCGTTATTTTGAAAGTTATTAATATTTTTATAAAACGTGGAGATTTGGGTTTTTTTGCAATATCTTCTTTAAAAATTGACAAAGGGATTTCTTCTTGGTTTCATTTTAAGCACGAAAGCGTATCTTTCTAAAAAATTTGTATCATGAAAAAATTACTTTATATAGATTTCGGAATTATATATTTATCTGCTTGTAATATCTTTTTTCATTACTGTGTGTTGTACATTGTATGTATATTTTAGTTGATGCATGTTTAACTTTGAACTTATTACAGTTGCCTATGAAGAAAGTTATAATAACGATTGGGATGAGTTACTCATCAAATCAGTATTATTTCGATAAATTTGTCCTCATAGAATCATTTTTTTAACCATAGAATGTAATTTGAAAAATTATGACCTGACATGTTCAGTATTCCGTTTGATAGTTATTCGCACAATCTCGTCTCATGAAATATTATTTCTTCAATTAATTTAGCTTATAATCAGCAGCTACATTTTTAATTAAAATAATTATTTATATGTGAAACTTAAAAAGAAAGTGACTATATATATTTTATCTATTCACTCTTAAATAAATAAAGAAAGAACAATTTCTATGCAACTAACATTTTGCATAGCAGACAACATTAATGAAAAAATTTACCTAACACTGTCATTTATGTAAAATGTATTTTCCTTATGCATTTACGAGTAAATAAGTGGAATATATGTATATCATGGCTACAATCATGGCATGTATTTGAAAGCAAAAACAGAATAAAAAGCCTAGATACGAAGAGGTTCGGCAACACCTAAGAAGAAGATTTCTAAACACAACTTTAAATTATTCGAGATAATGACATTTTTAGATGACTTATCAGAACCCATGCAGTAAATACATTATTAAAGTTTTGTATACCTCAACAGCAATGCAGCAATGTTACATAGCAAATTAAAATTCAGATAACTAAAATAGATATTTATTCTATTATGAATATTTATTTTAAAAAATATACATAACTGATTCTGAGTCAGAAACTGAAAATGAATATGATGAAAGAAAAGTAGGCGAAAATAAAAGTGACATAAATTTCTTATTTTTTAAATATGATACATGATGTTTTTTGTTTTTTTAAAAAAGTCAAACATTTTGATGGAAATTTGTTTAAATCCATAGTATCACCAATCACTACAGTTAACGAAATAGACCCCGCAGAATGTTTGCTTTTGTCATTGGGACCAAGATTAAGACAGCTTGATGAACACAGGCGATCATACGTTCTAAAGCAATTCCAACAAATGTTTAAATTTTTTATAGAAGAATTGAAGAATAACTTAAAAATTCAATGTTTTTGTTTTACAAAAAAATTTAGACTTTTTTGTTCTGTGTCCATAATTTTATTTATAAAATAAATACCTACAGAAAACTTTTCGAACTAATTAACATGGTTATTTAATTTTTCGTCTATTTTGCAGTATTAATAATTCACATTAAATGCGCGCTCATATAATGTTACAAACTTAATTTTGTACTAATATACTAGCTCGTTCTATTTTATATTATATATTAATTAATAAAATTTTTATTCTCTCTATGTCATTTCTAAGAAATGAAAAGATTTATTTCATTTATTCACAAAAGTATGTACATAAGAGCTTATTATAATCTCTTTAAATAAACTTTATATAAAATATATTCCTTTTTATTTCATTATAATTATATATATTTATAAGATTTCTAAATAATAAGGTTCAAAATATGTAAGCGATATGAGGCGCACGTTATGACCACCAGAATCTGCGGGCGATATGCGACTCAATTGATGACGCATGTCTCATCAGGTGAGAGCACATTGTGCGTATTGATCCGCAGATATGTGTGCGGATACGCCATCATTTTGCAGTCATTTTGCTATCTGGGTAGTTATTCTGAAATGCAATTTTTGCATCAATTATTTTCTATTTTATTTTTTTGTTGTAAATTCCTTCCGTTCACAATCATAATTTTTCATATTTCCATATAATCATAATGTATAGTAAATTTTAAAGTATTTTTTTACATGCATTTTTAATATTTCATATTGAAGTTTAAGAGAAAATTTGATAATTAAAATAATAAGTACATTTTATTCAAACTAAAATTTAATGTTTTCCAAAATTCCACAAAAGTGGAAAATACTACTGAGTCATCGTCATCTTCAGTAAACATTGATGCCGTCGATTATATGGAATTGGATAACAGATCTGACAGCAATGAAAATCTTGATGAACGTGAAGAGCAAATGTCAGGCAATGGTTCCTCAGAAACTGAATATAATTTCTATTCTAGTCCTAGCTCAAATGATGAAGAAGAAAATAATGACGTAGCTGAGAAGATACCCTTTCTTCTAGAAAACATAGAAGATTTGGATGAACCAGATATTCAAGAATTTCGAAAATGGGCATTGAAACATAGAACTCCTCTTACCGACTTGGATGATTTGCTACAGATTTTGCGAGCTGGATTGTTGTCAACTCTACCTAAAACAGCAAAAACCTTCCTCAGAACGATAGATGCCAAATACAACATAGAGGAGATGGAAGATGCAAATGGTGGTTTCGGAGAATTCATATATTTTGGCATTGAGAACGGCTTAAAAAATGTTTAAATGTGGAGTTACATGAAGATAATAGCTTCATAGGACTTCAATTCAATGTTGATCCCATGCCACTAACTCAGTTTGGTACCCAGCTGTTCACACCAATTTTATGTGAAGTTCATTTCGATCCGGATATTTATGAAGTATTGTCTGTAGGCGTCTATCATGGACAAGCTAAAGTCAAAAATGCACAAATATTTTTGGAGAAGTTCGTGGATGAAATGAACAAATTACAAAGAGATGGTATAAAAATTGAATATAATTACTATAATGTTCTTTTAAAATGTTTCATTTGCGACACACCAGTGCGATCATTTTTAAAGAATACTTTAGGCCATGGAGGTAAATACGCGTGTGAAAGGTGTGAAGTTGAAGGTCATAAAGTGAATAAGAGAATGGTTTATCCATCTACCGATTCAAAACAGCGAACAAGTGAATCGTTTATAAATCAATCGCAAACTCAGAATCACCATCCAGGTCTTTCACCATTATTAAGAATCTTGAGAATAAATATCATTGCTTGTTTTGTTTTGGACTTCATGCATCTTTGTTGCATTGGAGTAATGAAAAAATTATTGGAGTACTGGCTTGCAGGTAATTTGAATTTTAGATTAGGTCGACGAAGTAGGGAAGAATTATCTAAAAGAATGGAATCATTAAATAATCAAGTGCCTTGTGAATTTCAACGGAAACGAAGGTCAACTCGTAATGTTGGAAAATGGAAGGCAACGGAATTTAGGTTTTTTTTGTTTTATTATGGACCATTCGTTTTGAAAAATATTTTAGGTGAGAATCTGTATAAGCATTTTTTATTACTTTTTGTAGCGTGTAGGATTTTATGTTCGAAAGTTCTTTATCATCAATACGCAATGCATGCAAATGCTGTTTAACTCTTCTCACAGCATTTGCTTTCGAGAACTACTTGGGACGAATGAAAAAGTGGCTTCGTACCCCAAATCGACCGTTATCACAGTTATGTAGAAGATATCACGAACAGAAATTTTTAAAAAAGAAAAAACCAACCTTACCACCCACTGTAGAAATTTTAGAAGGAGAAGATGAAAACTGTATAAGTATTCTCTAATTTAATTATATGCTATGTTTTTACCAGAGAAAGAGCTATGATAAGAGTGTTGGGAAACGACCCTAAACTCAACGTTTTATTTTTTCATTTTATTTGCACAGCAGTTTATTTTCTAAATTTATACAAAAAGTATTTCAATTATGTATTTTTCCTTTTCTGTAGACATTTTACTTTTTTAAAAATCAACAGCTGTACAAAGCGAAAAATATCTAAATTGAACATTTTACAAGTAAAATGAAGAAATAGAGTTTTGAGGTTAGGGTTTATAACCAATTATGATAAATATTTTTGAAAATACTTTTAACTATAACAAAAAAAAAAACATGGAAAGACGAGATTTTAGAAAACAAAAAAAGAGAATGATCAAATACACCACAAGTTTAATATATATTGTTTTTATTGTTTGTACATTTGAAGTATGAATATGTACACTGGCTGCTATGTACATGGCAAGGTGGATATCAAATTGGTCAGACCAATTTTCACAATGAATCGACGAATTTTACAAGTAGCAAGCGACAATCTTGTACAGGAAATGGCTTATAGAGATAAGATGAAGTATTTTAACTACTTGTGCATGAATAAATGTCTTTTAAGAAATCACTGGAAAAAATTACGCCATTGGACAGCATTTTTTTTGACATTTTCCGATTTCGGGAAAACCTTAAAAAAAATTAAGATCTTGTACCAACTGAGTTATTCCAGACTTGTTCAGCAGGCCTTTTTGGAGGAAGCATAAAAGGAAGTCGAACGACTTTTTGGCATGAACTTCTATACCGCAGAAATTCACTTTAAGGTGAAGTTCGGAGCTACTCTTAGGGCCATTGACGGCAAAGTAAGACTCTTCAGGGGAAAAGAGGAAGTACAGACAGTGGAAGAAGACTCGTGGGGCACAGCAGATTGTTGTTGGGCCTCTCGAGTCCTTGATCGCTATGCATATGGGTTGCCCAAAAATTCCATCTTTGATTTGAGCAACTGCCATCAGCATTACGACAGCCACTGCGTAATGAATGTGAAGTGAAGGCCGTCAAGGCTGAAAGACTATTTGTTCATTAAATCACCACACGAGTGCAGTGTTTTGCCTCTTTGGATTAAAAAGACACATGAAAGAATGCATGGAATAATATTTAAGTCTATGCGTATTGTGCATTCTTTTTCTCTTCAACATCAAAATATGTCGTTGCCCTTCTATCTTCCACGATTTTGTCCGCTCTGAAACTGAAACTGAAACTTTTAGGAAAAAGAAATATTTTTTCCAAAAAATAGCGAGTCTCCCATGAGATTGCCATTGAGAAATCAACCCTGGCTAAACGAAACTTCACACAGTGTATTTTTCGGGGCAAATATCTATTGACAGATTAGAGACGTTCCATAGATTTCGGCATTTTTTTGTCAGTTGCTCCAACAGTCTTAATCTAATTATTTACAATTCATCCTAATATCACATTTTAAATTTATATTTGTTAAAGGCAATCAAAGTTGATAACTTTTGACATATACTTAATATTACTCACGGACTTATAATATGACATATTTTGTTTAAAAGCTATATTTGTATAATGAAAAGGTACTTTTTTATAAAAGCAGTCTAATAAAGGTTACACAGCGTTATTTATATGACTGGAAAATGAAGATTTTTACAATAAAATACCTACTTAATAACTAAACATGATGTCTTACGTGGTCAAAAGGACTTAGTCAAAATGTGTTACAGAAAAATGTTCTTTTTATACAAAATAAATGTAACCTACTTTTAATAATCATGAATTATGAATTTAATTTACAAAACTGAGGTTACGCATTTAAAATAAATTTAATATAATCCATGTACTCATTAAAACTATACGAGGCTAAGTATATGGCCGTTCGAGAAATTTCCCGCTGTGATCGTGGAGAATATGTGAATTGCTATGAGTCTGAATGGTAGTTTAGAATAACTTTCGCCGTCGTCGTCAAGGCTGAGCACCGCTCATGTGAATAAAAGTTGCGAAAAAACGTCTCGACAAGTAATTAAGTGAAAATATTCTCGCAATATTCGAGAATATTGTTAAATTTGACGGATAACTAGCTACATGTCGAAGTCAGGATTACATTGGATCTCACTCACCAGCAAGAAAAATCTTTCGCGTGAATATAAAAAGAATATAAAACGTGAATAAACAATAATAAAAATATTCTTCTCATTCGACAAAAGAGGCGAAGACACTGATCAATGATTAAAAGTAAAGATCTCATAATAATAGTTTGCTAATTACACAACTATTTATTTTTGTTAAATTAGAGCTCATTCACACTCTTATACATTCTTCTAGACACAATTCATTCCGAAATTTTCACTTAAAAAGTAAGTAACCTGTATTATATAAATAAATTTTGCGTACTATATATAATAGTATATAGGTATAGTAAAATATGTAATATGAAAAGGCGAACCTATTAGATGTACAAAAAATTTATACTCGTTCGTAAGAGATGGCGCTATCTCACAAATAGGTAACAAAATACAATAAATTATTACGTCAACTATTACAGGAAATGGAAATCTGTATGTTGTTATAAAGCAACGCTTATATCGAGACCCACCAAAGAAATGTTGCGTTCGAACACGGATTGGCAATCACTTTGGAAAATACCAATAATTATCCTTAGGGTTTTGGCCTACATGACGAATGACACATATCTTGGTGGTTTAGTACGAGTTTGCCTACCAATTCAAATTAATCTTCATAAACTCAATTCCAAAATTTTTTAAACAAATTCCTTGCCAGGGCCAAAGCATTCAAAATTCATAGTGTTAATCCTTGCTGATAGTGACAAATGTCTAAACTTCTTGAATGCGTCACTATAAATATATCTTTTGAAACTTCCTTTTATTATTATAATTCAGAATGATTTTATGTTCGTTTACATTGAAATTTCACGTATCCCAAAAAATAAGATTAAAACAGAGGTAGGTCATTCTCTGTCAGTGTGTAGTGGTACATAAATATCAATGACTTCTTGAATGCGTCACTAAAACCTTGATCGTTTTTAGACCAAATAGGATAAAAATTAAACGTCTACCATGAAGTAGAAAGTAGACTTTAAATATATCCATTAAAACATTCTTTTTAAATATGATAATTCAGAATGATTTTATGTTTCTTTACAATGAAGTGTCACGAATTCCAACAAATAAGATTAAAAGAAAGCAATGCAGATTTAATGTTTTGCGGTGAGTTTATCATAGTATATAAAAGTTTTTTATGGTTGTCTTCCATGTATTTTGATTTTGACAATCAATGGGTAACTTGAATAGAAACGGTAAAATCGATTGTAAATTGAATTCTGTACGCGAATTTTTTATAATTAAATTTCTTATGTCACTTTTTCTATATATTTTAGGTTTGACAATAAAATAGGTAACTTGAGTAGCAAGGATAAAACTTTTTTGGATTCAACGCTCTGTGGTGAGTTTATGTTACGTTGTAACACGTTTCGTATGAACAGAGCTGTAGGTAAGAATCTTTTTCGAGCAAACTACGAACTTCGATCTGCCAAAAGGTGGACGGGAGGGGCGCGAAGAAGGGAAGAAGGAGTAAGTGCGTGCGAGCGGCGTTGGCTCACTCACTAATTTGTACTCAGGCATGCATTTATAGTATCTCGGTCCGTGCGGAGTTTCGTCGCGTCCGATCGCTTATCAGGCATCGTACCTATTTGAGTTTTTTGTGCCGAACGGCTTTTTCCCATAAAATAAATCTTTTTATTTCACCTTATCACATCATTATTCCTCAAATTAATCTTTTTCCTTTAATATCAATTCGGGATCTAAAGTGAAGTGAAGTAGTTCTGAAAGATATACAAATTTAAACTGAGTCGTCGAGCCACCTATAGCAAGACAATTTGTTAAATCAAAACAGTTTATCAGATTGAGTAAATATTTTTTATTACTCTCTTCCATGTATTTTAATTTTGACAATTAAATGAGTAACTTGATTAAAAAAGATAAAATGAAGATTCAACACTTAGCGGTGAATTTATTAAAGTGAATAAATATTTTTATGATTGTCTTCCATGTATTTTAATTTTGACAATTGATTGAGTAACTTAGTTAGTTAACGTTGCCGGCGGATTTTTTTAAGATTAAATTTATTTTTGGAGTTAATGTCCTCTGTACCATGCTGGTTCGTTGAGAAACCAAGTGATATTTGTACAAATGTACTTTATTTCATTGTGTCTTGAAAAAACCAGGGTTTTTTATGCCGATTAACTTTTTCCCTTAAAACGGGTGTTGTGATTCAAACAACTCAAGCCTCCCAATAATAAAAAATAAATATCTTTATGTGATTCGGAACCAAATTTGATGAAAATTTGCAAGTGCTGAGAAAAATAAAAAATTCTAAAAAACGAAATAACCAAGTCACCTAGGGCAAAGCAATTGAACCGCTGGCGACCAAAAGGGGACACGGCCGGATTCAGCCTGAGAAATATTGTCCTGAGTGTCAATTTTAAAATTCTTTCGAATTTCAATTTTAAAGACTGATACTTGTAGAGAATTTCAAGGCGCATCTTTTTTTCTTCTTGCAAAAATTTA
>JAUESI010000026.1:2552986-2566760 GCA_032275145.1 Synergus laeviventris | reverse complement strand
GTTGGAAACAGCTTCTAATACCAAAAAATACCTAACATTTCTTTTTAATCACTACCAACATTTATATATATATATATCAATTCTTGTATTAAATCCCACGACATCACTATATGAATCATTGGTAGATCAGTAATATGTAATTATATTTAAAAGTTCGTATTTCCAAAACATGAATATCGTGAAGTTTCCAGAAGTCCCAAAAATCCCTAAAAGTTTCCTTATTAAAAACGTATAAAATGATTTTAAATGTTTTTAACATTCACAGAAGTTACGCTTGAGAAGTACAATACAAAATCTAAAAAGGTATACTTCTTCGAGGAGAACATAAATTTTATAATTTCTGCAGTGTTGTTGATAATCAATTTCAACATATTTTTTATAATATTCAATATTATTTAGGCCCTGGTGAAATAGTTAGTAAATTGTCTCTAAAATTTGAATAGTGCCATATTGTATGTGACCTAAAAATTATAAACTATAAACTGATTTTATTTTAAAGCTGATGCTAGAATTTAGTCAAATATACTCAGTAGGTTTCAAAATGAAAAAAAAAACCAAATTGATAATTTTTTGGTAGCACTGAGATAGGGAAGAAGCTGTTCTCGAACAATGGCTACTATATATCAATCATTTTGCGAGATTTTGCGAGATTTTGTCACTGGTTTTATGAATTATAAAAAAATTAGTAGATTTCATTAAAGTTTAAAATATTTTAATATAATTCAAAAGAACTCTCTTGAAATTTCTAAAAATCTTTTAAGATGTCTTGGAATCCCTTGATAATTTTCAAACTCTTTAATTATTCTGAAATCCCTAAAAATCTCTTTAAAGCAGTTGACATTTTTTGAAATCTTTTGAAGTTCTTTAACATATTTTGAAATCCACTGAAATGCCTTATAATATTATGAAATTGTTAAAAAAAAACTTCAAAATCTATCAAAAAGCTTGAACGCTTTAAATGTCCATTCTTAATTTTTAACCTATAATTATTTTTTCTTTGATGCTATTTAGTTGAAATTTACCTAATTTTGAGTTTTTTTTTACTGAAAATAAGTAAAAAAAACATTTTGTAATTTTGGTCTACATTTTGAAATCTGGACTGTATAAAATGTGTCGTTATTACAGAATATTTTAGACCCTGTTTTATTTCCTAACATTCCAATATAATAAAATATAAAAATGAAAGAATTATAAACCATAACCAAACCCATTCGACCTTGAATTTCAGGTCACGGTCAGACATCCACTGCCCTTGTCTCTTCCTCAGCAATTTTAACACTATCAATACAATAGATAGTCAACATTGTTGAAATCTCTTGAATTTATCAATTAAATTCTCTATTAAATTGTGCATCCTTCCCCTCTGAAAAAATGAATTTATTTAATTCAATTGTCATAATCGTCGTGCTTGCTCAAACTTTAGGATTGCTCTGGTAAATCCACGCTGAGCATTGACGGGACGCGTGCTGTTAGGAAAACCTAATTACGATAGGAAGTAATTTGTAGTTTTTCCCCATTCTTTAATGTCCATTATTATATTGTTACAGAGAAATGATGTGGTGGCAAGGAAGGTCGAGTATTTATATTGTCGCGGCTCGGAGTCCGAGTTAATGTTACTACTGAATTGAAAATAATAAAAAAGCAGATGCTGTATTAGATATCTAACTTTCGTGTGACGTTTCGCATTGGGGTGTGCATAAATATAAGACGAGCAGACATTTAGGTTCAGAAAGCTTTCAGACGTACTGTGTGATTCTCTATGTTTTTTTAAACAATAAGCAGTTGTAAATAATGAATAAGATGCAAAGAGAGGCATGTTTAGCTTTCTTGTTGGTGGTGTGTTTTTCATGTAAAAATGTATTTGGTCAGCAACCACCTATTTTTGCAAGTGGGACACAACAAATGTCACAGCCAAGTAAGTACCTATAAATTATTTATATTTCAGTGTGTGGTATAAATATTATAACTTCTCAAATTTTCAATTCGATATCTTAATTCGTATAGACGTACGTTTATAGTTTATGTATGGTATAAAAAAATGTCGGCAGTGAGTCGTTTAATACATTCTTTTTAATCCCTTGGAATCAACAGAAATTTTATAGAATCTATTGATATACCCTAAAATAACAAAGATATACCAAAATCAATCATCTTTTAAATATTTTTAAATTCATTATTAAATCGCTTGACATTTTTGGTGATTCTTGTAAATCTCTTAAAACCCTTTGAAATTTTTTATAATAAATAGAAATTCTTGAAAAACTTCTAAAATATTTTAAAATTAGGGTCTTATTATCGAAACTATGAAAAATTTTTTTTATGGTGTCCTTAGAGGAGGAGTATGAGGAGGGGGGGGTCTGGCAAGAAGTATGTAATCCGAAATTGAAAAATTTTTTAGCTCTGTCAATTGACGATTACT
The DNA here is from genome assembly GCA_032275145.1 of Synergus laeviventris. Classification (NCBI taxonomy): domain Eukaryota; kingdom Metazoa; phylum Arthropoda; class Insecta; order Hymenoptera; family Cynipidae; genus Synergus; species Synergus laeviventris. The sequence continues at coordinate 2,564,341 of JAUESI010000026.1, read as the reverse complement.
GGGTTTTTTTTATAAAAATAAATAGGTGTTTTACCTTACTATAAAAAGAAAAAATTGCATACATTTTTTCGATTTTTTAAATCGTATTCTAAAGTCTTTTTAATTTTCACAATTTCTAGCCCCATATATTGTCAATCCAAGTCTCCCAAGTATCCCGAATCTCCCGAATCTCCCCAGTCAATGCAGTTGTGTGATCTCTGGAACATGTACTGGAGTAATCGTTAATCCCGGATCAGGTTCTATTGATATTCGTATTGTAAATCAGGTATAATTATCATTTATGAAGTATATTAATTATTTTATAACGAGTAATACAATATAATACAAAATACAGACAATTTTAAAATTGAAAAAAATAATAAATATGAAAAAAAAACTTTGAAAAATATTTTATAATTTCGAGCTAAAATGTTTGTTTCTACAACCTTCGAATTATTTTAAAGTAAATTAGAAATGACTTTGCTCGTTCACGTTTAACTACTGTGTTTAAAAAATGAATTTAGGAAAAATTTGCATGCGTAACTTTGAGTATAACAATCATCTTTTTTAAATTCTCTTATGTAAAGAAAATTTGCCGTTCTTTGCAAAATAAAGAAAAAAGCGAGTGCAGACATAGATTCTAATAAACAAAGTAATTTTCGTGTTCTTAGAAATAGTCACGTCTATTTTATGCAAATTGACAGATAAAATTGTTAAGTCTCAATGATCAAAACTGAAAAAAATTGAGTTTTTGTCTTGATAAAATTTCGTTTTTTCGAAATCGTATATATATATACTTTTTATTTTATTATTGATACGATATACTTTGAGATTCTAAAAACTATTCCTTTTTAATAAGGGTACTACTGGCACCAATACATGTCCAGTTGGTTATGTATTTTGCTGCAAGAATAGTTCAGGAAATACGGTTGACGCTACCTGTGGCCAAAGAAAAATGCCCTCAACAACTACTCAACCCGTGGGACAAGCAGCTTATGGAGCATATCCCTGGCAGGTTGCACTTCTGAATCCGACTACTAACCAGTTCATTGGTGCCGGAGTTCTTATAAATGAGGATTACATTATAACTGCAGCCCACAAAATTTACAATCTGTAAGCTACCAATGATTAATTATCAATCTTCAATAGTTATTTTATTCAAAAGAGTGATGGTAGATATAATAAGAAACTTTTTAAAATTATATATAATATACATATAATAAAATATTGATCCAGCAACAATATACTTTATCAAGTCATTTTTATTCGCAGAGGTTATAATTTCAAAATTAGACTTGGCGAATGGAATTCAGCAACAAATACAGAACCAGTCATTGATGTTAGTCCAATCACGGTATCAATTCATCCGAGTTTTAATGCCCAGAATCTTCATTATGACATAGCCGTTGTTCGGCTTAGTCAAAATATTCCTACTAGTAGGTATTCTAATATCAACACTGCGTGTCTTCCAACACATATTCCAGCTGCTGGCACAAGGTATTTATCATACAAATATATGTACTCTTATTGTAAATGGTAAACACATTTGTATAATACATGCATGATTATTTAAGCTGTAGTTCTTCATGCCTATAAAGCGTAACTAAAGTGACTCAAGTCGAGACTAAAGTCTACTTTTTACTCCCCAAGGCATAAAGAACGGCTGAAATCATATATATTTTATACATATTATCAAAAATATCGTACGTGCCATGGGAGATACGGGCTTTTTCGATTCGTGTATGTTTTTAATACTCGTGTCTGAGTCGTGCTTCGCACTCGCTATGACTCATATGTTACAGAAGACATGAACTCGACTAAAAAGTCCTATCCTATCCTGTTTTTGAAATTGTTATTTGAACGTGAAAAAATGAATAGGAAAATGAAATAAAAGTCACTGAAATGAACGCAGCGCCCATGAAAAAAATCTAATATTATTTTATAATTATGTCTCAACCCTAAAACAGTATTAATTATGAACCAGTTTGATCACATTTAAATATTCTATTAATAAATTAACGTTTTATTGCAGATGTTGGACTTCCGGATGGGGAGTAAATGCTTTTTCTGGTGGCGCGTACCAAACTATATTAAAAGAAGTTGATCTTCCAATTGTGGATTACAACATGTGCCAAACTTACCTGCGAGCAACAAGACTTGGCCAGTATTTCCAACTGGATGCCACCAGCTTTATTTGCGCAGGTGGTGAATCAGGAAAAGATGCTTGCACGGTAATGCTATTCAAATTTTTGATTGATCGAGCTGCACTGGCTTTCAGTCCCGAAGAGTCAGCTAAGGTCTGGCGGCAATCCCCATTTTCTAAATTTGAATCAGTAAATCAATCAATAATAGTATCAATAATAAATAAAACGGGCCTAAAAATTTCATCTTTTGGTTTGGTGATAAAATTCTAAATTTAAATTTTCTAGGTTTTTTTTAACAATTTGTTGTTACTAAATATTTTCGGTAATTATTTTTTTAGTAGGTATTTTTCCATATTCCAGATTTTAGGTTTCTGGAGAAATTTCTATTTTTTTTATTTTTTTTTTATTTTTATACATATTTAAAATGTATTGAAAAATTGAAGTATATTACTGCTACATACCCTATGTTATTTTCTTCTTTTCATTTTTAGGGTGATGGTGGTGGTGCCCTTGTGTGCCAAGAAGCTACAGGACAATTTCAAGTTGTGGGTTTAACAGCCTGGGGGATCGGATGTGCGCAAGCGAATGTGCCAGCAGCATATGTACATGTTTACAATTTTCTTCCTTGGATAAGGCAACAGATCGCTGCAGTTGGATAAGGCCAGTCTAGAACCTATACTATAAAATCATTTAAGAATCTTGTAAAGTGAACTAATGTTTTATAATAAATTAAATTAACAATACAGAAATAAAGAAATTATTTAAAAAATATAAATGATTAAAATTTAATGTCGACGTAGGGCGAAGGGACCAGTTGCCGAGTCCATGTCATTTTTCGAGTTTTCCCGATTATTTTACAGACAAATAGTGAATTGTATTGAAAATATAAAATACAATAATATTAAACTGTTTCTTAATCTATTGTTTTTTGACCACACAAAACAATTACGTACTGTAAGAGAAGTAATTCTTTTACACCGAAAAAAATAAAAAATCTAAAATTTGAAGCGAAAAAATTGAAACATTTAAAACAGAATAACAAAGATTGAAACAATTTGAATATTGCAGCACTGAAAGTGGAATAATTAAATAAAAAATGGCAAGAATAATAAACAAGATCTTTCTAAATTCGATGGACAAAATGTATATTTCTCCATAATTTTATAACATTGAATTATAAATATTTATTTTCTTCGTTTTCTTTTGTGAAGGTACTTAATGCATAGTTCACTCGGAAAAAATGAGGTATAGCAACGTGTGTCATATTTTTCTTGCTTCGAACGAAAAAAATAGCACGTTCATTTACTCTGAAATTAATATTCAATTTCCTAAATAAAGAATTTCTATACAAAATGATCAACCTCAGAGAAAATGCTCGCGACTTCAATAATTATATTTTTACATTTTCTTTCGTTTTAATTTTATTTTTCTTGTTTTTTTTTTTCATTTTAGAACACAAAAAGTTTACATTTTCAGTCACAAATTACGATTTGAGTCGTGTCGAAATCCTGGATTCAAAATACTCTGACTTCGAATAGGAACAATCCTGATAAAAATACTATTTATAAGAATAAAAATAATACTTTGCAAAAGTGTTCTGTCCTTTCTAGAATTAATAAGGTATCATCGATAAAAAATTGTCTGCACGACAAAATGAATAATCATCCTAAGATTATGTACAAGACGCGCTGACTTCGAACGTCAGAAAAGTTACGTCTGATAAAGTGCGATTATTGTATAATAATTAAAAAATGAATTATGCTATAATGTACAATTAATTATTAAAGAAAGATTCAAGCTTCGAAAAAAGTCTCGTTTTCCGATTTTGATTTTAGACCCTTTTCAATGAAGATGCAAATTTCTACATTTAAGTATTGCATGCAGGTACTCAAGTCAAATTATGAGTAATAAATTTCAGAATCAAATAAAATCAAAAAAATTAAATCAGATTAAAATGAGTAAAAACTAAAAATAAATAAAACATGTAGAAAATAAAGTTACATTAATAATTCATACTATATTATTTAAAAAATCGAAACTTGAATCGATCTCAAACGCGGCTTCTCTCGCTGTTCTCGCATCGTCGTTTTTATGTTCAGAAAGTTCGAGAGATGAACTGTCCAACGAATAGAAAAATGGGTAATCTCAATGTGTTACACAGAAGATCGATTTATTTGAGAAACGATTGATCGATTACTCGATTTTTGTAGTAGTTATATAATCATCGAACTAAAAGTTGATACTAGTAATTACTTCATTAATCAAATTTTCAGAATCGAACTTCTTTTAAGATTGCCCATCTCTAAATTATAGCCGATAATATAATCTGAAAGGCATCTAGGAGTCGGCGATCGCGGCGGATAAATACGCATTCGATTTGGTATCCACATTTGGCATTTCTCCAAAGCAAAATAGCTCTGCAAGGCCTTAAAAAATTCTCGACTTTTAGAGAAGATGTACGAAATCACAGAGAATTTATCGGAGGTTTTGTTCAGCAAATCATCCGCAGAGGCGCAAGAACCGATCTAGGGATGAGCGATGCCAATTAGATTATTTTTCCAATACATTTGAGCTCTATATTTGATATACGATAGTGATAATTTGAAGTTCAATGAATCGAGATATTGAAACTAGATGCGTACGAGATAGATAGAACCCCTTAATTGCGACTCTTATTGCCAGATGTCAAGCGAATATACTGCAAGAAATTAAAAAATAAACAATTTTATGTCTCAAAATTTCTTTTTAGACTAAACTGACTTTTAAAAAAAGAAGGATTTTCTGTTCAATCCTTTGTGCATTTTTTTAAAAATTAACTACTTATGTCATCCCAATCCCCATAAGTAAAAGTATAGCTTGATTCTTTTTCGATTGATTCTGTAATCGGATCAAGAGTCGAAGTTTTGAAAGTATTGTTACTTTGGAATCGATACTTTTATCGACATCGCCAATCCCTAGACCAAACTTTCCCAGTTTATAGAAAGTTTTCTCATAAAGTACATCACAAAATGTTTTGTAAAGTCACGTACAATAATGTATTAAAGTCTCTCTGTGACGATGGATCTAACTTTCAACTTTAAATTTTAGTTACAAAAACCAGATATATTTCCAAAGAGATAGGACATCTGGTTAATTAGTCTATTGTATTTTGTACAGCGGACCAAATTTCTGAAATTGGAAGTTTCTTTTGGGAAGCAGTTGGATTTTCAAATAAATTGGAAATATGCGCAGAATCGGCTGGTCCGCGATCTGGCAGTTTTTTTTAATGATCCAAAATTGAACAGCACCGTAATTTTGGAGAGTTTAAACATTAATGCCTTTAATAAGAAAAGCGTTTGATTAATTTAGATTACGGAGAAAAAGGGAGATGAATGGAATAGTAGACTGCCTATATGGTGGATATTTGAAGATTTGGTCCGCGTGGTTTCAGTGTTGAAGGTAGAGGGACAGCGCGATGTTAAGTTAAAGCAGGCGTAGTGGGTAAGACAAGATGAGGTAGTTGGACGGAGTGATGAATCGCTGGAGGTGGCAATAAGTGTCCACGTTCCATCTCGTTGATTTCTTGTTGTTCGGTCTCTGTCACGCAGGTCGTTGAGCGTGCTACACTATTCCGTTGTCTACACATGTATGGCGTCTCTACTGGGGAAGGTGTTTCGCGACCCTAAATAAAAGAATATTTCAGAAAATTTTATCAGATCTTCAGATTCTAATTCATTAAATGAAGGTAAATTACCTAGTTATAGCAAAAACTATTTATTATTGCAAACGTAAAGTTGAGAAACTGAATTTTCCTTTAAGATAGAGATTTTAAAGAAAAAAGTTCTTCGGAGAGCGTTGTCGCAAAAAAATATTCTCGAAATATGATAAGGCAGGGACAGGATAGATGGCCTTATTGTTAAACTAAACACTATGCATGAGAACTCTCAAAAATTCTTAATTTGCCTTTTACCTACGACAGTGTTAGAATCTGACTTGACGCCTTCCAAACAACGACCTAGACATCTGGATTTTTGACAGGATGGAGGAGGGATATCGTTTCTTTTCAAGTAATACTGAGAAGGGGGGAATTTAGGAAATCAGGACATTATTCAATGAGAAAGTTTCTCAGAGCTTTCAATAGAAACTAACCTGTTTTGAAGGACCACAGCAGGTTGCTTGATTGCAAGGTTTATCCGTCTTTGGACAATCCAGCACACAGTCTTCTGTCGGAGTCTCTTTAATTTCACTATTACTTTGATACTGAAAAAAAAGAAGACATCTCTCATTAATTATGAGCAAATAGACCAGGGGAGGGAACACCACCCCCCAACTCCAGACTTGGAATTTTCAGATAGTTTAATTTAAGTTTACTATAAGATAAGAGTGGAGAGGGAAGGGTAATTATGAGATGCCCCCTCCCCAAGCGCCACTCTGGATCTGCCACTGGTTGCAAAATAAGCAAGCGATAAGGACAGAGACAAAAAGCCAGAGGCAACGTATTGAAAAAAATATATAGCTTTTATATTTCTTGTATTTTTTATTGCTTTAATTTTTTATTAATTTTAATTTAATTTTAATTTTCGAAAATTTGAAATAAGGTTAGATTAGGATGACGAAGGGGGAGGGAAGTTATCGATAAATATCGATACATTTTTTTACCGATATTTACCATCACTATATTGGGCGCCGTCCGGTCTACGACTCGTCCAACAAACGTCACGCTCGACTTTAAAGACATGTATTACCACCCCTGATGCACCAGATACTATTAAAATAGCTTAAAAATAGTTACTTACGTCTATAAACTCGGGTTGTATTGTAGTTGAATGAATGCCCTCATTGTGGAAGAATTCTTTGACTTGTTCAGCGATTTTCATATACTCTGAAAGATTGCGACAGCGAATATGGGCAGAGGCGATGATCCGGTCACCAGCCAATTGCCATACGTGGAATTCATGCACAGCTAGAACGCCATCTACATTTTCTAGTAACCGCTGTTGAATTGCATCAACCTGCATACAAAATTTTTATTTACAATTTATGTTAGATATTTTGTTTTAATATTTGAATTTACAATAGCTGACCTGTATATGAGTGGGTACAGTTTGCAGTAGAATCAATGCTGATTCTTGTAAAAGAGGCCACACTGATTTCAGAATAAGGATAACAAGCAACAGCGACAGAGCTGGATCCATAAAATATCTGCAATACAAACAATTATTTTAGTTTCCATATTTTAAGTTTCCTGACTTTCCGTGGACAATTTTCCTCGAAACTAAGTAAAATGATTTTTCTCCGTCACTCTAATTTAAGAGTATTCCAAACTAAATTGAATTTCTGTCCAATTACATCATGGAGGCTTTCTAATTAGGGTATGTCTACTATAAAAAGAACATTACAAAATAAAACATTAAAAAATGTAAAATTTCATAATTTCAAAGCAGTAGACTTAAGAACTGAATTAATTATATTTCAAAGCATCGAAAAATCGAGAATCTCGTAAAATTTTCTATTCTTCCAAACACATAAGCCTGTTCTAAACGAATTTTCAGTTTGTAATTAAGATTCGACTAAATACATACCTGTATTTCCATTCTGTGAGCCATACAATTAGAGCGGAAATGATAACGATAACTGAGCCAAGAGCATCTGAAAGAACGTGGAGGAAAACTCCACGCATGTTCATCTGACTCGCATCGTGAGAATGTCCATGGGCCCTTTTTCTAGGTGGCGACGAATGCTGGAAGGACTCATCATTTTCATTGTCATCTGTACTAACGAGAGTGCTTAGTCTATTGTGGCTTCTAGATAATCCATGTGAATGTCCGTGACTTGCAGAATGGTCTGTAAGAATTCATTTATTTAACAATTTATTTATTAATATATCAGACAGCCTTTATATCACAAAATTAACCTGAATTATGAAAGTATTAAAATACATATAAGGCTTCAAAACCGCGCCTGTCTGCTACATATAAATTGTTTAGGGTGTCTACTAACTATTATCCATCAAATTTCCGGATACTTCTAACATTTTTCACGCTGAAATTCTAATGGAATATTTTTATAATGTAACGTTTATAAACATTAAAAATTGAAGTACACACGCTGACTTCATAATGTATTCTGTCCGTCCATTCACAATGGCATCAAAACCTTGACAAATTCGTTCAACTACAACTTTCGATGCCGAAAAATTTTTGTTTTAAGTATTCCAAACTAACAATCATTAATGTACAATAACAAATCGAATAATTTTTAAAAAGTATACATAAATAAATTTTTTTTAAATATGCAATACTTTTCTGTGACTTTTTTCCATAAATAAAAAGTACAAAAAATGAATATAAAAAATTTTTCTGATTATTTTTCACTTCTCTCTGCTTATATGCTGCAATAAGCTATCAAATAAATAAAGCAAAGAAATAAAACATGTAATAATTCTTTTTCCCATCCATTTTTGAATATTTTATTTATTTTTCTGCGGAACGGTTGACTATACAAAAAAAAGTCATAGAACAAAAAAGGTGCCAATCTTCTAGATCTACAACTTTTGTATAACACTTTTTTCAATACCTTTAGAAACTTGGATAGAAATTTAGAATAACCGATTTTTTAATCTTTATGACAATTGCATTTGGCTTTAACGTTAAAGAATAAAAAGTCCATTAACTATTACTCCAAAAGCATTAATTTCAATTTAAAAAATGAAATATTTTCGTATTTAACTTTCATGTGTTTGCTTATCACAATACTTTATTTGCAGACACTTTAATGTGTGTAAATGTGGAAAAACCAGTTTATTTTTTATTTCAACTTTTTCCCAGTTATTTCGGAGTTCTGTTCTCTCCTACAGTGAAATGGGTTGAAGACTTCAATTGTTTTCTCTCTTCTCTTTATGAGTTGGGTAGAAATTTTATACAATCTCTCGCTCAACCGAGTATCAAATCAGGACCAAAGAATTTCGTATGAGTATCGATGTACTCATAAACGATGTACGATAAAGTCATTGTGTCGTTTATCTAAGCGTCAAAAGATTAGCTGACCTACATTAGACGTCGAGGGGACAGGGATGGAAGATCCGAGCGATTCGAGCGATTCGAGTGATCCGAGCACAGAAGAAGCTTGTTTGTTTTTAAACAAAGAACTCGGCAGTCTTCTTGCACTACCTACCAATACAATGAATAATAAACAATGAATAATGCAAAATGCACAATCACAGCGATGTTTCTTGTACAATATTTGATTAGAGAGCGAGAGATTTCCAAAACAAAGCTTTTTTTAAAATTGTATTCAAAATCGAACAAAAATTTCAGATTCCTCTCTTATATAGGTAATTCTCTAGAGGTAATCTCTAAACTTTCGTGTTTAAAGGGTATATTATCAAAGCTGCTATTACAATCGACTCTGACTCAGCGCACATAACATTGTCCATAATGAACACTTTGAGTTACCGCACACATCCCACTACGGGACTTTTTTAATTACCGCATACTTGAAGAGGTCTGAAGACACCCCACAGTATTAGCGTACTCATTCATGCAGGGGTGTGTTTTAATTTTAGAAATTTTAAACGCGATATTTTAAATTATTACTTTTTTTAATAAATAATAATTTTCATGTTATTTTCAAGTTTCCGTCAATCAAATTTATTCTATCATTAAAGAGAGGTTACGATTATATCGAAACTGCTTCTGTAAACTCGAAGTCTCGAAGAGAATCACACCACCGGATGAATTCAATATTCTTTTTCAAGGAAATTCAAGATTTATAGCAATTTGATAAGGTTTTGAGATACAGTGTTCCAAAGGTTTCAAGTGGTTTCAAGGGATTTTAGGTGAATAGAAAAGACTAAAGGATTTTAAAGTGACTAAAATCACTTAAAGCCTTTTGATATTATTTTGAAATTTTGTTGAATTCTTGAAAATCTGTTAAATCTTTGAAAATCTATTGAATTCTATAATGTGATTGTATCATTTAAATTATACACTCACACATACACACACACTTCGAGACTTTCAGTTAATAGAAGTAATTTTTATCATTGGATTATTTTTGAGCCTAAAATGAATTTTTTCAAAATTAAGATATTTTAAGATAAAATTTTTTTTAAATTATCATAAGCAGAAATTGACAATGGCGCACGAATCAACGCATGCACGACACTCTAGTTACTTTACAATTTCTTAATAGGTAATTTTTTTTGAGAAAAAAGTTACTCACATTTTTAGGCTTAAAACAGTTTTGAATTCATACTATGCATAAAATAGTCCAGCCTAGCTTTAACCACAATCATTCTTTACATATATGCTACCATTTGAAAACATTAAATTTCCTTTTTTTTCTCTTTGTTCAATTTTGAGAATTACCTATATAATTTTATTTTTAGATTTCTTGTTGCATTTGTTAAGTAAAATTGATTTTTAAAATTGTATTACCATGGAAAAGACAGAGGCCAATGATGTTTACTAAAAGACCGAGTGTTCCAACTGCAACGAGCAATTCTGCTTGGTGAATTGCCTCCACTTCGATGAATCTTTTGCACGCTTCGACTGTAATACTAAAACAGAGGGCAACCAAGAAGACGGCGTTGACTAACGCACCCAAAACTTCCGCTCTGGCCCACCCAAATGTGTTTTTCGACCATTTCTTTGGCGACATCTGTAATTTTAATATTTGCGATTAATATTATGGAATATACATAAGACACATTCTCACGAATTGTCTAATTGTCAAGGCCTAGAATGCAGAATCGTCCAATTTGGAAGTATTTCAATTTAAAATATAATAATTGAAGATTTCTTGTAATTTTAAGACATTTTGAAGAATTTTCAGTGACTGTAAGCGATTAAAAATTTTATAAATTGTTTTAAAATCTTTCTTGATAAGACTCAAAAATCCTAGATTACAGCATTAAGAAAAAATTCTATAAGGTCAGAATGAAAAAAAGTAGCAATGATTTATAATAGTTTTTCTTTGTATTGGACCTTGAATTAGCTATGATTGAAACAAAGGATGCGAAGAAAGTAACGGAAATAATATTACCCTTGTCATGACCTTCTTTTCTTGCATCCGAGAAAAAAGTTTGATGTAATCAATACGCATATGAAACACGATCTACTTGATAAAGGAAATATGTACGCGAATTAATGACTATTAAAGGCATGTGATACTTTGAAAAATTATTGATTTTATATGTTCAAATTCCCCAACTTTACGGCTACAAAAATAAATATTTTGCCCTGAAACTTTG
>JAUESI010000026.1:2502256-2518161 GCA_032275145.1 Synergus laeviventris | reverse complement strand
ATTAGATACTCATCCAACAAGAATCGCCACATACCACCGACAGAGGCGCTACGGTGCTTCCGTGTCCATAGCGAATAGTGTTATGGGCTAGTGCTTTTTTGGATTCTAGTTCCTTATAGCTAATAGTGTCGGTATTTTCGGAAGATTTGTGGTTTTACATCAATGACTGAGAACCAAAATAATAATATAGTGATCCAAACAACTATTAGACTCGATTTTATCACTAGAATTTGCAAATTGTACACGTCACATGGAACACATTAGAGTTGTAATAATGTTATATTTAAGCATAAATTGAGATAAAAAATTTAATTAGAGCGACTAATAGTCGTCGTCGACGAACTTCAGCTTCTCGTTTATAGCGTGAGAATATACATTTAAGCTCTGGTTACTGCACGTTACTCCCGTTAGTCCCATAGGATAAAAATCCCCAAGGGCCCTGAAGCAAAGCAATATCGCACCTCCGTATAAATACACGTCGCGATGTGCGTATAGCCTACAGCGAACATAAAATTGTCATTACAGTTTCCCGCATTTATTATTCATATATTAATCCTCCAACGCCGTATTACTTGCTCAACGTAATTGTAATCGATCCCTGCTTTTCTGAAGCATGTATGTATATTAATAAAGGCACCGACGAGGAGTTGATAATAATTTAACGAGGGGAGCAATTTTCCGAAGAGATGCACTCACATAATGTAATCTATACATATTAAATAAAAGCTCATTCGACTTTGCTAAAACAGAGCCACACCCTAATTTATGGTTAACAGCATTTTACTTTTATTTTGACTTTTATTTAGGGCCATCTATATGTTACGTAACGCTTTTAGGGCTCCGTTACGATGGTGGGTGGATGAGGTTTTTGAGAAACTTTACGTCAAATTCAGTCGTCGAAATCCCCTAACATCCCTTGAAATCTTTGAAATCCTTCAAGAACTTATAAAATCCCTTACAAATCTTCTTAAAATACCTTGAAACATTTTGAAATTCTGCAAAATATCTTGCAATCTTCCAAATTTTCGAATTTCTCTTAAATATCTATTGGATGTGTTGAACACAGAAAAAAAATGGCTAAGTTTCTAGAAGAAGGCAAGAAAAATGATTAAGTTCCCCGGTACCAGTTCTTCTGATTATGAGCTTACAGTACTTCGCGTTAGGTGGGAAAGTAAATAATATTGTTCTGTTGAGGGGTGGCAGCTCCTAACAGCTGTTTCTGTGGCCGTTCTGTGTAAGAAGCCCCCTCTCCCCCTTCGCTACTCACTTCACCCTTCACAATCCACTGCCACGAATAAATCGGAGGAAGGGAAACCACCCTTGATTAGATTAGAAGTTTGCCTAGACACACGAGGGACCAGAATTTTACGATCACGAAAATGAAACGAAGGTTCAGAAAGCATATAACATGAAAAGTCGACCAAACGTAATGACCATGGTCAATAACTTAGTTCTTTAATCTTTAATCAAATTAACAACCCGAAGTATTATTTTGTAAGAAAAGACGGGCGTTTTTAACAAAACAGTGAACCAAAAAATCTTCCAAGGATCTATCCAGTTTAAAAGAACTAACTATATTCAAGGTGATTTTAAAGTATTAGAAACAATTTTTTAAAATTTCAATGCATTCCAAACAATTCAAACAAATTGTTTTTCGTCCTTTTTAAATCATTGTATATATAATATTATTATACTCAGGCCTGGATTTACATCTAGGGGCGACGTGGGGCTGTGGCCCAGGGCGGTACATTACGAGGGGCGGCAAATTTGGAACGGAATTTTTTTTATTTTTAAAAAATGAAATGTTTATATTTATTGTACCAAAAAGTAAAAGTGTAGAGAAAGAGCGGCACTGATTTATACTAAAGTATATTTAATATAATTGTGAATTTATGATTCACGTGCTAACAATGAACAATTAACTGCTCGTGAGGGGCAGGAAGAAAAGCGCCACTATATTAGCTCCACAGTAGCGCAGCTTGTTTACGTCATACGAATTCTAGCAGGGACTAAAATGTGTGTATAGTCCGAATTTCAAAGTGTGCAGTCCGAAATAAAAAAGTGTGCTGTGAAAAGTTTATGAAGGAAAAAGTTTTAAATTGTACATACTTCAAAATATTTTAAGGGATTATTTAAAAAGAATTCAAAGAGCTTTTTTTTTTGGGGGGGGGGGACGCTAGAAGTATGTGCAGTACAAAACTTAAAACATTTTAGGCCCTTGATTCTAGGAAGCGTATCACGGCAACTGCCTGAAAACTGAAAAGTACCATAACGTGAGAGAGTTGAGTGAATCATGTGACGTTTTGGCGTTAATCTTTAAATCTTTTAAACACTCGTGTGTTTTTCCCCTTAATTAGCTAGGCTAGCTCTGCATGACTGTATCTAGTTCTGTTCATAAGAAACACCTTCTGCTGCACAATATTTCATTTTTTCAATCTTTATTTTCGTTTATTTAATTTATCATCCACATTTTAAAATTTAGAAGGAAAGAGCTGACTCAATCGAAAGTTCAAAAGGGTACTGGGGACTGAGGATGACTATTTTCAAGGAAATACGAAAACTAGAGATTGAACAGAGGGAGCAAAAGACCATAAAAAGTAAAGGTCACGTGATCACGGAATGACGAAATGAAGGGAAACACAAGAAGAGTCATAGCATGGAATGTGGAAGAGAAGGCATTTCTCGCTCCAAGCCCTCCCTGGGAACGATTCCCTCGGGCACTCTTCTCTACGACTTCCCATCATCGTCTAGTGTCTACTTCTTCCACCTCCTTCCACGCCAACATCCCATCATCGTCCCATTGTCGTGGTCCCTGCTCCATTCTCTGTACATCCCCACAGCCGCAACCAATCCTCACGATGTTTCCATCCATCCGCAAGTTGCGTGATGTTAATTTTTTAACAACCTTGAATCAACAAATGATAACATATTTAAACAATTTTTAAATGTTATTCGTTCGTCCAAACTGCTGCAAGAATTTAATTAAGGACATGTGATACTGTACCATAAAACCAATTTAGCTTCGCCAACTTAAGTTTGCAATAATAATAAATATTTTCACTAAAACCAAATCACATATTGACTGTGTGCGCTTCGACGGTAGCGCTGCGGTGGCAAACTATAAACTAATAGTGATGAACAAAAACTTGTACCTTATGGAAAAATGTTTGATTTTTTTTTAAAGATCTGATGCAATGCAAACTAAATCTGTTTCTATTAAAGATGCATAAAATGAATTCGAAATAAAATTAAAAAATTTCAGTTTCATGAGTGCAGAAATATTTCAATTTTCGTAAATTGAATAAGTGAGCTTATACGAGTAGACCTATAGTGGCTCTGGAAGTGTTTTTACTTCCTAGCAGACGACACTCGCTGTTTATCTCGTATGCGTATCTTATGTTTTGAAACTAGAAAACGATCACATTGCGTATTATTACAATTAACCACACATTAACTAAAATCGAAAAATTAAAGAAATAAGTTAATGTGCAACTGTCATAACAAGACCAAAACAACACGACTGTCAAGCAAGTACCTACGAATGCAAATAGAAACATCTTTTTCATTATTTTCACTGCAGACTGTATAGTAGTCTGTAACGGTCTGTAGTTGCCACCTCGCGCGCTGTCAGTCATTTCTAAATTTTAATGTAGGAATTGCACATTATAGTCACGAGACAAAGGTAAATGGTCTATTTTAGTAAAAAATATTTATTTGCTTAGAAAACGTGATCAGCAAGCGTGGCAAAGACGTATTTATATATACCATAAAAGACATAACTTTAGTCAGGTAAGTTATTATTGTGATTATTGTGACACGTCAATTGAAGTCTTCTTCATATCCTATCAAATCGAAACATATTGTCCTAAAAATTTAAAACAAAATGAATACCATTCTTTTTGGAAATTGGATTCAGTTCGAGTTGAGAGCTTTCTACATTCTCGATTTTCTTAGTGATCGATATGGAGATATGGCGACAGCGTATATAGGAATATACATATCGAGACATTCTACGGCACTTGCGATACGGGCAGCACTCCACAACGAGATAACATAATCTGACATGAAATATTGCCTTTCTAGGTGGTGCAGGTGTCGTTGCACCAGTTGCCGATACGAATGAATATACGGAGAGTAAGACGGATCTATCAGGTCACCATCTCTTCCCTTGACTTCTCCCTGCCTCCCACTTCCCCTGACGTCAGCAGAGGTCACCGCCGTGTCTCGTAACAGACGGTCTACTCCCTTTATTCCATGTACTCACACGCAACCCCACTAGGGACTACGATACAGGATATTTGCTTTCTCTTAATGTTTCATAAGCTCGGTTCACTTGCTTCAACTCGAAATGTAACCGCGTATGGACGTTTTGACTTTCATCTCCCGCTGTGTGCCGCGTGTGGGTAGATAAACACACACGAGGTACAAAGGGCGGATTGTTAATTTTTGCACTTTTTTTTTACAATTATCGTTTCCCATGACATGACAAAACTGGAGACTCTAATGATGTAATTGAATATTAACAGGTGGAGATACCTATATAATCAGTGTTTAATGTTCACTTTCTTCATTTTCTCAAAATCAAGATGTTTTTATTCAAATCTTGACAAAAACTGATCCGTGATAATTATTGGGCCCTACACATTCGCTCATGAAATCTTTTCAAATGTTTTTAAATATTTAAAATTCGTAAAGTAAATGTGATTTGCTTCATCATGTAGAGGAACCAAATTAATTTTAATAATAATAAATAATTAATTATGAGAAACTGACTGACACATCTCTATACTGAATGTTCATAATCGAGTGGCATGTCACATCTGGGGCATGTCTCATCTGCGGCATGTCACAATTGCGACATCTCTACCTAGCGGCTTGTCTCCCACGTGGCATTCCTCACAATGAAATTGACACTTTTGCGGCATCTCCCACTCGCGGTAAGTCTACCCAGTGTCAACTCTCACTCGAGACAAAATTTTCCAGTCCACATCAAAGTGGCAAAACTGCGGCTAGTCTCACAGGACTAATAATTGATCTCATCTGCGGCAAGTCTCTTAGGATCAATTGTTACACTTGTGGCATCACTTAAAGTTCACATCAAAGTGGCAAAAAGCGTCATCTTTCATCCGGGAAAGAATCGCTCGCTATCTTAAAGGAACCAAGAAGATGGAACTGAAGCTCGGAGGACTAGATGCAGTGAAAGGGCTAATTGGTTTTGCGAATGCAAACTGGGCAGAGGATAAATCTGAGAAAATCAAATAGCGAATTATTATATCAACTTCATGGAGCATCTATAAGTTGATCATGCAGAAAACAAACTTGCGGTGCTTTATCGTCATCCGAAGCAGAATACGGGATCATGGAGTGTAAATACTGTCTAATAAACCAAATGCCAGCGGACTTGTGACGGAAACATTGAAGTTTTGATTCCACATCACAGTGGCAAAGCAGAGAGACTTGCCCCATGTGACATTATATATGGACTCAACTGATTTAGTAACCCACACTTCTGTGGCATCGTCTTGAGTCTCATTTCATTCAATGGTTTCGTCACAAGTCCACTGGCATTTGGTTAATTGGACAGTATTTACACTCCATGATCTCGTATTCTGCTTCGGGTGACGATAAAGCAACGCAAGTTTGTTTTCTGCATACCCAACTATAGATCCTCCATGAAGTTGATATAATAATCCGCTATTTGATTTTCTCTCAGTTTTATCCACTGCCGAGTTTGCATTCGCAAAACCAATTAGCCCTTTCACTGCATCTAGTCCTCCGAGCTTCAGTTCCATCTTCTTGGTTTCTTCAAGATAGCGAGCGATTCTTTCCCGGATGAGAGATGCCACTGGAGAGACTTGCCGCGGGTGGGAGATGCCGCAAAAGTGTCAATTTCATTTTGAGAAATGCCGCGCGGGAGACAAGCCGCTAGTAAGTAGACGTGCCGCAGTTTTGATATGCCACAGTTGCGACATGGACCCGTTGGCATAGACTCTAGGCCTATCTGTGATGCGCACAACATCAAAAAACCTATAAATAAAGAGGTCATTAGAAGCCATCCTAAGACTCACGAATACTATGAAAACATGTATTCCTACACTCTCGCCAATACTGCTCTGGAGAGTTAGGACCAGATGAAATCTGTACACTAATACTGCCCTGGAGAAAGTACACCGATACTAGCCAAGAGCCTAAAAAGGATATTTAAATACAGCAGATGCAACAACCAGCAATGAGTCTAATCAGTCAGTCCACCGAGTCCTATAGTGAGTGTAAAAAACCTAAACACGTGATCTAAAAGTTAGTCATAAAGTGTACCCCAGAGTAATACCAGAAGTCTACCACAAAGTGCATCCTGTGAGAAAACTTAAGGTACCTACAGCAGCACACCAAGGTGACAGTTAGGATCTTATTCTGCAGCCATCAAAGGATTAGCAGACAACAACCGGTACGCGGACTAATCTAAAACATTATATTCTCACTCATTAATTCGTTGAGGGTCATTATTTGAATACTCAATCTTGTATTTAGAAGAAATTTTTTAAATGTAAATCATATCCGTGAACTCATTGGATTGCTCTCGTTTCCACATTTATATTAAGTTGTAAAGTAAGACGAGGGAATTAGTTATAACGAAATAGAGTCTGTTGCCAGGTAGGAATATTAGTATAATAAAGTTAGGCAAGACGTAACAGATACCAAAAACATTAATATTTCTGACTTTTTATAAGACGAAAAAGATGTTCCGTATTTTCGAAGGAGTTTATTTAATAAAAAAGATTTAAAAGTCGTATTTTTTCCTCCTCAATAATTCTTATTCTCTATATTTTTTTTGATAGAAGCTCAGGAATTTTCAATTTAAAAAATGTGTATTTTACTTTACACCCTATTTTGGCTCCCTTATATTTTCATTTTAATTGACCTATAGGTCTCGATGATTAGTCACGTGAGATGGTTATCTTTTTCATCCAACAGCGTGTCTCTATTTTCGTTGGATTTTTTACACAGATATTAACTTGTGGATTCGCACTTATCGATCGACTGGTTAATCACCCAAGGGTCACTCCCCCTATATGTTATTATTTTTTCCCAGACTCCCTCTGGTCCAATCATGTGAAATGTGCGGATGATTGTAACTTGCTGGAGAGCAGCAGAACTTTATTGAAGAAAAAAAATGTATTTTCTTCATTTTCACGATAGCTTGTAATATCTTATTTATTTAATTTCATCGGAACTTTAACATTGTGAAATTAAAGCACTAGCTGTTATATCTAAGTAACGTATCCCCCAAATTAATAAAATTAGGAATGAGTTATTACTTCATGATGCTAGCCCTCAACAGAATGACCCTGAATTTTCTTGAAATCGATTTTTCTCTTGCAAAGTTTTTGAAACCTTTTGTTAACTTGAATTTTTTAACACTGGATAAGATATATTTTGCTTTACATTACTTTCTCCCTAGATTATTATCCTAAAAAAAGACCATACACTCACAGTGTAGGGTATACATTATAAGATAAAAAATTGACAATGACCTTGTTAAGGCTTTCTTATAGTCAAATTGTTTTTGCAAACAATACATTATTTAATGATAAAATTCTGATTAACAAAAAACAAACATTAAAACATAGAAATTGATGTAATATATTAAGACAAGGGATTTTTTAGTGGAGTTCCTTATTGGCCATGATTTTCGTATGATGAGGTTGAAGGGGACTCTTGGCGCCAGTAGAAACCGCTTATCTTCATTTTTTCGGTGATAGCCATCACCAAAAGGAAATAACAAAGAAAAAGAAAAGTACGCCATAAACGATGGCAATTCGTTCTCGCGGGGTCGAACGATGACAGATCGTTGTTCGACGTGGGGTTGAATTCAACGAAGAAGTGACTAACCTCGAACAAAAAAATAAGACATGAAACTTCTGCTCTTGGAAAAAAGCTCATTCATCAAACTGCTAATTATACTCTTGTATACTATTATGAAGAAACTTTCGAATTAAATCAGTGTATCGATATCTCACTGACAATATACCCATATTAATTAAAGGCGTTAGGTAAACTTCAAATTTTAGAAAACACTTTACTCAAAAAATACTTGAATAAAATCTTTCTTTATTCGGTTTTTCAAAAACAATACGAACACAGAGTGAAAATATATTCCGACGCGTACATATGTCTGAAATATGAGTTGCACGTCGTGTGATGGCACAATGCGAGCACTCTGTGCGTGTTTATTTTTTACAAATATTTTGTTTTTTATAACTATAATAGATTTGAAATAACGAAAATTGGATACAATTTAAAACACTTTTATTTAGAAACAAGTAAAAGCAATATATTTTTTATATTATGAACAAAATCTATATCTCCAAAAGATTTTTTAGTTTTAACATTTGATATCTCTTAGTAGTATCTAAATTTAGTAGTTTAAAACTACATTACATTGCATTACGACTTTAAAGATTTTGAAGAAATTTTATAGAATTTAAGTCATTTCAAGGTATTACTAAAAACTTGACGAGATTTTAAAGTTAATTTTTAAAGGTTATGACAATAATTCAAGAGATTTCAACAGATTTAACAAAAGTTGAAAGTCTCATATAAAAATATTTAGATTGATTATTTCGAAAAAGTTTTTTTAACGAAAAATCCAGCACTTCCAGCAAATAAAATCAAGAACAATTCCCGGATTTCCCGGGATCTTTGAACTCCTGGACAATTCCCGGAGATTTTCTGAAATTCCCGCACAGTATAGAAATCCTTGAAGTAAATTTTCAAGTATATAGATTTTCAGATTCAACAAATACCCGAGGAAATCCTCATCCCAAAATAATACAAAGATTTCCATTAAGAATTTCGACGAAGAAATCCGCAAAGATTAAAATTGACTTATTCGCGGATTTCCTCGTAGAAATCGTCGGATGAGGATTTCCTCGAAGATTTATATTTTATTTTAGATATGCCTCTATAAATAAAAAGTCCCAAACTCTCCATTTAACATATAGAAGATAAGTAAATTCTTTCAATTCAGAAAAATAATAAGAAATTATAGAAATTTTACCTAAAGTATGGGAGTTAACCTCCAAACTCGAAGTTTAGAGGAATAAGCCTCCAATATGTGCAGAATACATGCGAGTGATGAAATTATATAATCTTACATATAATTATTTGAGTTTTCTAAAATTGACGAAACCACACAAACAGCGAAAAACACGGCTATATTAATAAATAATTATGCCGAACCTGCCGAACGTTTTGAACTCGATCGCGAGAAATTTGCAATCAGGTGATTGTACATGAAAATAATAAAAACTAGTCAAATGAGCTTTTGTAAG
This sequence comes from Synergus laeviventris, assembly GCA_032275145.1. NCBI lineage: Eukaryota > Metazoa > Arthropoda > Insecta > Hymenoptera > Cynipidae > Synergus > Synergus laeviventris. The sequence continues at coordinate 2,508,829 of JAUESI010000026.1, read as the reverse complement.
AATAATGTGCGTCGTTGAAGTACTGAAAACCAGTAAATATTGACGTATATATTGTTCATCACACTTTGTCCTCTTTATTTACTTTTAAATTTCAACTATGAATTTTATTTTTAATTGAAAAGAAAACTTTTATTTGTTATTAAAAAAAATATAAAAGTATTTAGAAAACTGTGCGTATACGGCACATACACTGAGTGCGCGCATGGGTGTGTCCATTGCTACTCGAAAAGATCCCTCTAATTTTAAGAAATAGGATTTAATATCCGTGAAGTTGGCACAACAACCATAGAATATCCAAATTTTGATGAATGGAATCGTTTGGTCATCGTTTGGTCATGTTAGAAAACCAAATTATGACCAAATGATGACCAAACGATGCCATTAATCAAGGATATTTTATGGTTGTTGTGCCAACGTCACGGACATGATAAGTATATGCTTCAAACCTTCAAACTTATAGTTTATACGCTGACGGTCTGACTATGCACGACTGCTTTCCACTTATACCGCTGCGCTTGTGTATGTTAATATAGTACGTGTAGAGCGGGGGTGCTGCGATCGAGAAAACGAAACACGCGCTTCTTCCTCCATTCGATTAACGTAACAGAATAATAGAATATGTTAGTTTAAATAGTCAATAATAAATCAATCTGCGAAGAATAGTTGGTTTCATTGTCTTCATTCCCTTTTTAAAAATAGTTAAATTAAATAATCAAACGGAGTTTAATTATTTCTGAGAAAATTCATTTTACTAGTTTAAAGTCTTTCAGTTGTTTCCAAGACCTAACGGCTACTATCTCAGAATCGAATACTTAACGAGCAATTCGTTTGGAACTCTATCTGGATTTAACGATCAAAAGTAATTTTCTCCCCAGGCATCTTTAAATTAGAATAGCTGAAACCAGTATTAAATATTTTTAAGCGATTTTCAATATTTTCTACGTTTGGTCGTGTTAAATTTGTACAAAGTTATTACAAGAAAAAAAGAATTTGGAACCGATTTGGATCCCAATCTCAATTCGCCTGGCGAATTTAAAATTATCTTATAATAAGAACCAGTATATCTACTCCAGATGAATAATTTATACCTTTGACACAATTGCTAAACCAGAGAAATGGTTATTTTCAGTAAATTGTATATTTTTTCAGTATCCTAGAATGAAGTCAAAAATTTAGATGAAATGGAAATATATATTCCAATAGCAACCACTTATTCGTCAGATATATGATGAATTTGACTATCGCTGTAAGAGTTATAAATGTCTGCGATTTAATTGAATAATGTACTTAAAATGGCGGCGAAAGTTGAAGTGCAATATCATCTCGATTAAAGAAGGTAAGTAAAGCTTTAGTTTTACAAAATAATAATAAATAGTCAAATAAGATACACGATGTGTATTCAATTATTATACATTCTTACTCTAAGCAATTCGAACTCAGTTCCCAAATTTCGCGCCATTTCGCAAGGTTAGGTTGGATAGATTACTGATTATCTGGCATTATAGCCATTATAGTGAGTGGATTATAGATTGCTGTCATTCAGCAGTCATTCAGTCATTGCTGATCGTTCTGACTTCCTACGTTTTTCGCCGGTGCATTTTCGTACGATCTCCAGTTCTTCCACGTTGTGTCAATGTTGTTTTTGTTTAAATTTAATATTTACAGCAAGTATAAATAAATTTAATTATTCAAAAATGATGGATCAGTTTGTGAAAAAAATACATAAACACGGGAAGTTAGAAAAAATACATTCCAATATTTGAAGGTTAGTTATTATGCATTTTTTCTCCCTTTCTTGTATCTAACATTTTTATAATTGAATATTGTGTTTCTTATAATAAATATACGACATTATATTTATAACTACACTGAGAAAACGAACCGTTAACCGAGCTGCTTTTTTGCTCGGTTAAAGATATATTATTTAAAAATAACAGAGTAATGGTTATATATTGCATGAATTTAAGAAATAAAAATAATAATGTATTTGTACTTTAAATTTCATAAATGTCACATAAGGTAACCTACATAATTATAAAATCTAAAAATAATTTCCCAATCTTTTCTGTTTCTGTCGTTTGCAGGGTTATAGTTACAGCAACTATATATTTCGATTAGCATTCTTTTTTAATTCAAATATTTCTGTTCCAGCTATACTTAATGTTTCTTTTGACTACACACTATCGCCAAAACAGTAAAAGTGGTCAAAGATATTCACTTTAGCTGTTACAGAGAATGTTCTACATTTTCTCGTTCGTTTTCAACTAAACGTTTAGCTGCCACGCAAGGATTAGCTTCCCTATCATAGCTACACTTTTTTTAACGTCTTTCAATGTAGGTTGGAAACAATGAGCAGATCAGTAGATAGACGAGGAGCAAAGTATGTAGGTGATACCTGCCCTGGCATTAATGTCGGGATTAAGTGGAACACAGTGGTTATAACGGATGGTCCCAATGGGGACGCCCCTCTTTCTGCCCCTCTTGTAGAATCCGGAACTTCGTTGAAAGGCACAATCCTGGCTTCTGGTTTCTCTTAAAACAGGCTGCTATCAGAGCGAAACCTTGCGTCGTAGCGATGCGATGCAACCCTAGCTCTAATGGCATATCGATATATTCATAGAGGCTCATCCTTAACATCCTTCTTTTCTCATCCGATCCGATGCACCGCACCAAGTACCAAGAGCCGAGAGAGAGCTAGATCAATATCCATCGCTGGCTTGGGAGGAACGGAGACACATTAATTGTTTTCAACTCCTCTTTATCTCCTAAAATACCCTCAATCCTCTCTTGATTGGGTTCAAATCTCGTTCCAGATCCTCTAATGCCATATATCTCTTTTTTGTCCAAACTTTCCACTTTCTTCGAAATCTCTGTCTTTCTCTGATTATATATAGACATTCTGTATTGCTAGCTCTTACTCTCACTCTCAACACACACACACACACATACACATTATACAATAAAATTGCTTACTTTCACACCATTTATAAGGGCTGTGATGTTTATGATAAAAGCAATTTAGCTTCGCCACAATTTTACACTAGCAGTAATAATTATTTAAAGTAAGTGAATATACAGTAAGCTAAAGTTGGCAATTTCAGTCTTGTCTTTTCTATTAATGATTAAATTGCGTAAACATTTTCTTTCCGGGATAGAGTTAAATTATTCATTGTAAAATTGAAAAATTGGAATATTTTATTTAATCCTTTTAAAAAATAATGTACATCTATCCCGGCAAAATATTCAGATAGCTTCAGTTTTGGTATTGTAGCTTTTTTTCTAAGCCCCTAACAAATTGATGTTTGTGCAGCTCTATTTTGCAAGATATAAATAAAGATACTAGGGTGGTCGACAAAAGGATTTTTTTCTCAAATTATTTTAATTTTTTATGCCACAACAAGCGATTAAAATGATAACTGCCAACTCTAAAAAATACTCCAGAATAAAAATTATATTACATATGAATTTCATAGAAATTAAAATAGGAAATTTCGACAGTTGGTAGAAACTCAGATAGGTGATGATGGTTTCATTTTCCAGGGTAGGTCGTTTCCTCTTCCGGTTCGTGATCTTTACCCTCACGTTAAGGTAATCTGGATGAACTCGACCCTCCGACGAGACGAAATTTACGCTCAATCAACAATTTTCAGCAATTGGCTGACTGTGAGTATTAAGCGACTCGAATGTCTAGCAGGAGTAGTGTGATTGGATTCTCCCTCTAACCCATACTGCTATTTCCTATAAATACAAGACTTATATTCAAGCAAAAAGATAAATAAATGAAATAGTAATTCTCACCTCTACGGGATAACTTATCATTTGTCAATGAAATTGTGTCCCATACATTGAATTACCTTTGAAAAGCACAGTAAATTTCCTACAATATATTTTAGAAGATATGTACCATAGTAAGAAGACGCCATATTTCTCACTGAAATGCGCATCGATTGAAATATATAAGATGCGAGTGAGAATATTAGAAAACGAAAAAATCTCACTTTCTTACATCCGAATCTATGTTTCTTAAATAATATTATTTAATGGTTTAATTACAATTTCAAAACTATTCACTTACTCAGTTTCTAAAAATCCAAAATTTCCTTTGAGATTTGCAGAATTCCTCGTAGTTGATTTACCTCTACCGCAAAAGGTTAAAGTTTCCCACTGTCTTTCGGTGTGTAATGATGACAAGGCGAAAAGCGAGATAATTCACGTTTCACGAATGAAAAGAAAACAAACCGAATGAAAAGCAGTTCATTGTGTGGAATGCGTATGCGTATTCTCCCATGTTACAACAAGCATACGTATGTCACTGCTCGGTTATAGATGAAAGAGAGGGTTGTGGAGTCAGAGAGGGAGAGGGTTGCACGTTGCTGGCAGTTAGCAGCCAGGGAATTGGTAGCCTCGAGCTGTTTAACTCGCAGGTTCTCTCTTCTCTATAGAATTCAGTAACACTACTACCACCTACTCGTCTGAAAATTTATGGGACTTTTGAACGAGTCCTGGTCCACTCCATTATTTCTTGAATGTTACTCCCCGAGATACGAGAGCAGCAAGGTCAAAAGTCAAGCGTAAGCGAAAGGTTGCATAAAAGTGCACTCGAAATGCACCTCGTAAGCCAACTAATCGAGCAATTAAAAATTAATAATAATAATTTAAGTTTGATAGGATTGTACATACAAAATTTAAAAAGGTTGTTTGAGATTACAATAATTTTATATAATATATTTCCACTAATTTTTTTAGTTTATTTCAACGGATTTAATGGGATTTCAGAGAATTTAAAGAGATTTCACATAATTTTAATACGTTATAGTAGAGTGATCATTCAAAGTACTTTGGTAACTGAAAGAGAAGAAAAATGGTCCATTTTTCACTTTTTATGATATTTCAACCAGTTAATCTTCCCTCTTCCAGAAATCTCTACAAATTGCTCCTGTTAATAGAGAAAGTTATATAATAATAACAGGCTTCTTTTTCATCTTTCTTGGATCATAGTAGTCTCTAGTGCCCTCCAGACAATTCAGTGTTAGATCGTGAAAACTTTTTCGACTTTCCACAATTTAGTTCGTTAAAGTTTTCTTTGCGAGTGGATTGAAGATAGCTTTTTCAAACTTATATAAGCAACACGATAGTATACTAAAATAAGAATAAAATACGAAACTAAAGCATTATACATATATATGTACATTGTACACTCGAACCCCAACATAAAGCGGCTTTTTCGTGCATGGTTTGAAGTTGCCGTGATACGTTTCCTAGAATTTTTAGAACGTAAACAAGCTGCGCTACTGCATGGAGCTCGGGGCGCCTGAGGATCACGGAGAAATGACTCTCTTCCTGCTTCTCTCGAGTCCCCCTCAACAGCATATCGACCTGTGAAAACTCTGGGAACCCACTAAACTGGAGTTGGTTATTTAGGGTTGTTAAACTATCAATAAAATTCGCGTCAACGATTAAATTCGATATTTGAAATTATTCGATAGAAATCTCTTTCACTTTCCTCGCATATAAGCGTGTGTGAATCGGAACAAAAATAACTCCAGGTAGCGATATAAATTTCTATTTCTTTCGCCGAAGGAGACATATTCACACTCTCAGCTCTTCTACAAGACAAGGCAAGGGCTTCTTCAAAGGTGGCTGGATTTCCATTGAATTTTCTTTATTGCCTGGGGATTCTTTGAAGCTGAAAACTAGCTGGGCGTCGATGGGAATCTTGCCTGGGAAGGGTACTATGATATTTCACGAATCAACCCCGTTAATCCTCCCACACTTCTTTGGACACTTTCGGCAACCCTCAGGAACCACGGGAGTCACGCAGACGATTGGAGAAACCGACAGTCATGGAAATATGTTAGAGACCGGGGATTGGAGGAAAGCACCAAGAGTTTCAAGAACATTACGGCGGGAGGTACTCTCGGCCAATAAACCAACTCACCCTCGTAAAATGTAATTTTATAGTTATTTTATCATTGTCTTCACCCTCCCAGCAATCTGCTCTGTCCTCGTCACACCTCCAATCCCCTGACTGTGGGTCGATTTCGATCGCACACTCGGAATAATCAGACACAGAACATTTCCCTGGAGGTCTTGGAAAACAATATTTTTAATTTATAATCAACGCCCAGCTAATTTCATTGTTGTGCTCTAATTGCTGCGACTGATTAAAAACCAAGTGAATAATTATTTCATGTCGATCTTGATCTTCTACTGAATTTTTATGTCTGAATCCATTTTAATGGAACGAAGTCTGCGTATCGCCGAGCCAATCAATTATTTCATTCATAGCGAATGCGTATGTAAAATAAGAATAAATAAGAATCCAATAAGCCAATAAGCGAATTCGAAATCAAAAGAAAAATTCCTATCAGATTCAAGCGGTGTTAATTCGGAGTCAGAAAAAAATTCCTATCCTAATGAATCCGCTCAGGAATAAAAATAAAAATTCCTATTAGAATGAATCCCACCCAATCCGAAATCAAAAGCAATGATTAAAACGTTAATTCGGATTAACCTCAGACTCATTCAGATTTGAAGTTCGGTTTGATACAGATTAGCATCGAATCCAAGCGG
>JAUESI010000026.1:2451715-2471453 GCA_032275145.1 Synergus laeviventris | reverse complement strand
ATTGTCTTGAAAAATCGAAAATTAAAATTTTTAGACAAATAACACGAGATACAGAGAAAATGATTAGAAAAATAATTATTGGTCCCTAAAAGATTTACAAATTGCCTCTTGACTAATTAATGTTAAATAATTTTAAATAGTTAATATAATATTTGACCTGATAGAATTTACTTTGTAAATTCATTGATTACAAGTTACAACCATCGAAAATGTTATGAGTGAATTACCGATTTTTATGCTTGGTTCTATGTTATATTTACTGAAATAATTGTGATTTTTTCATAATTAATTCTATCAACATTTTATAAAGATCTTTTAATCTGGTAAGTATTTCATAATACACTAATTATATTTTAATTAAATTTTGGAAAAGTTTCCGATACTATTCAATGTTTATTTTAAATTATGTGTATCCGCCATTCCACCGACCATCATATTTATCCCAATTTACATTTGATCTCATTTCCATTTTTTAAATTAGTTCAAATAAAAATTCTATCAAATATAAATTGGATTAAATAAAAATTCGAACGAATATAAATTAGGTGAAATTATATTTTGGAAAAGTTGAAATTGGATAGAAAAAAGCTGAAAATTTGAAATTATGTAAAATAACAGTTCGGACAAGTGGAAATTAGCTTAAATAAAGATTCTAAAACATATGGAAATTATGTGAAATGAAAATTCTGGCAAAAGCCAAATTGATTAAATAACAATTAGGATATTATAGATATTAGGTAAAAATACCATACAATTCGAACAAATATAACAATTTGGTCACGCGGAAATGAAATGAAAATTAGAAATTAGGAGAAATAGAAATTAGGCCAAACAAGAAATCTGAATGAATTGACGTAATAGGAAAATGAATAGTAATTGAAAAATCTATTATTTAGAACACTTCCTTATCAGAATTTCCGCATTTTCTGTCAAAGCATGATAAGTACTTAATTCCATTTGACTTTGCTAAACACGTTCATGACTATTAGAACTTAATTCTCTCTCGGCTCTATTCATAGGAAACGTGGGAATACACTGGGAAGAGGACGATCATCTGATCCGTCGAGGTGTATAGTTGCTCCAAGTAAATCCAATTTCACAGCGAAACGTCTCACCGAGGTATCTTCCGGGCGAACGGCGATCCGGATCGATTTGAAATTTGATTTTCCCGCCACTGTGAGCACTCAATTATTGCAGATTCTAAGTTCTACGTTGTCTCTAATCATTGAGATAATCCTCAACTAGAAACAAAGTCGATTTGAAAACAGAATTGTAAAGAATTCGACAAAAATCAATAGAATTCGAAAAAATTCAAAAAAATTTTAAAAAATTAACAAGCACATAAACTTTGGAAAAGATTTCCTTTAAGCTGCGTATAACTATGTACTATGTTATGTATTTTGATGCGCTCATTACGAATATGATAGTAAAAATTGGCGTCTAGTCTATTTTCATAGTAAAAGCATGAAAAAACCATAAAAAATCATGGTTTTTTGCGCTTGTCTAACATTTTATTATACGTGCGATGGTTTTGGAAAAAATCAGTGAGTAGACGCCAAGTCAAAACTAACATAATGGGTTTTAAAAAAAATCGATGTTCCACTGACTTTCTTGAAGTATCCCTCTTAGAAACAAAACTTGCAATAAGAAAGGTGTTTTTCGATGAGATCGACAACTTTTGTTTCAAACATTAAAAAAATTTTGCATATTAGCTATCATATTTGTAATCAGCGAATCAAAATACATAGGTATACGCAGTTTCAAACAAATAGGAGGTGGATCTTTTTTGGAAGAACACCCTAAAAAGCTTTTTGGGATGGATTAAAACAATCAATGTTCTAAATAGGATTCAAAGCGAACTCAAAAAGATTCAAATGAAATTCACATAGAAAAACTTGGGGGTTCTACGATGTTGTGACTATACTGAAAAAGTGGTTCCTTTAAGGCACTTTAAGGCCTGAGCACAATCCGTAATCACAATCGGCAAATCTTTGCAATCGGTGACCGCAAGATAGATAGGACAATATGGTAGAAAAGGACAGTCGACCCATCTTCGGGTCCAGGTTTCGGATTCAGTTTACGATTGTGCTCAGGCTATTAGAATCTGTCAAAATCATGCCCTACACGCCTTTTGACACCAGAATTCAAACAATGATTTCCAAATATTTTAAAAGTTGTTAAAAGATTTTTTTGGACAAAAAGAAATAAAATTGCAATAATACAGCAAAAGGGTAACGAGAATGCAGAAAGTAAATATTCTCAGAAATTCTTCTCTCTAAAAATTAACAAGCATTCGGGATTAGGGTGGAATCCCATGTGGGCGCAAAACGCAAAACGTCAAATGAACAGCCAATTGGAGAACACCTTTAGCTTTTTATTTTCTAAAGGTTAGCTGAAGGTATTCTCCCATTGGCTGTTCACTTGACGTTTTGCGTTTTGCGCCCACATGGGACTGCACCCTTAGGAATGACTTATGAATTAGAAAAAACTAGGGGTTCTATCATGTTGCGACTCTACTGAAAAAGTGGTTCCCTTAGTCCCGAGATGGTCCCGAGTCTGCTTTCAGAGGGAAATGCCTTATTTTATAGAAAAATCATGAGGCCCCTTTCAAAACTCACAAGTAATATCTTTACGAGGTTATGTTAGGTGTTTTTTATGTGGAATTTTTGAAAGTTTTTGAAATCGAACCATATGAATCGAAAGGCCTCTCTTTTTAACACCTCATGACCCACGCAATGCAATTTGATTTCTGGTTTATGTTTATAAGGTTATGGTTGTATGTGGGGATTGAAAAAGATACAAGCAAGTTGAGATTAAAAAAGATATGGAAAAATATATACGAGAGATAGAAAGGGATGTAGCAAGGAGCATTGAGAGAAATAAGGGCGATTTTGATTGAAAAAGAGATAGAAAGGTATACACGAAAATAGGACAAAGATAGAAAGGAGTAGAGAAGTGGGGATTGAGAAAGAAAGGAGAGAATGGTGATTGACAGGGATTACAAGGAGATAGAAAGAAGTAGACAGAAATAGACGAGAGATGCAAGGTGATACAGAAGTGTGGATGTAAAGAAATAGGAGCGAACTGTGATTGAAAAATAGGAAGGAATATAGAAGTGGGGATTGAAAGAGGTAGCAACGAATGGTGAATGATAAGGTGGTAGAAAGAGATAGAAAGTGATAGACTGATAGAGAACTGAGAATTGAAAGAGATAGACGTGGAGGTGGATTGAAATGGAGATAGAAAGGGAAAGAGAACTGGAGATTGACCCTGTGTTCATGTCATGTGGACATACACATCATGCTATTGTGGACTAACCATAAGACTAAAAGGCACTCTCTTTTAGTCTTTTTTACTGTGCTAGACATGCTAGATACGTGAAGGGTTGGTGGAGGAGTTTAGTTGGAAAAAGGAGGGGATTGTTTGGTCGGAACGAGGAGGGGATAGTGTTGGGTTGTAAAGGGGAAGGAGATTTTTTGTTGGAAGTGGGTTGATGCGTTTTTATTGGAAAAGGGGTGGATGCGATTCTGTGACATAACTTTTATATGATATAGAGAGATTTTATAAATAGACAAATGGAAAAATGATCGTGAAATTATTTTTCAATTAATTGAATAGTGTAGTGACATTTTGCATCTGGTGAGATAGTTATAAGCAGGATTAATTCAGAATGTCCCCGGGAGAGGAATAACGAATGTTGTTATACATAACAGACTGGGACTGGTTGCTGGAACGACCGGAGGGTAATTGCTTTCGAGTTCAGGAACTCACTCCACCCTTTAGTATTGTGCTGGCGCTGGGTTGGAAACATGCTATAACCTATATTGATGCTGCTTTATACCTAGACTTTAGATTATTTTCGAATATAGATACATTATATGCACATACACACATATATTATATATATATACCAGCATTTTACAGTTTCAAATATTTTCTTGGAAAATCTAGTGGAGATGTTTCTGAGAAATTGCTTTATGAGTTCCATATACTGTGAATATGGTATTGTCCAGCGCATAGAAGTAGCGAAGGAAAAAGAGGATGACTCTTGAATTAATAATTCCATGCAAAATTCATATTAATATAAACCTAGAAAATATTTCTCAATAATTGTATCCAAGTATTAAGGCCAAAATTCGAACTCTTTATTTTATACTACACAAATATTATAACTATTACTAATATTGCTTAAATAAAAGAAACTAATTTTACATTATATTTTTACATCAATTCATGCCAATTGATTCTGAAATTAATCATGATTTGTTTATTTATATGTACTGCTATATAATAACAAATTTATGAACAAAGAATTATTGCGATGGTAGTAAATTAATTAATCAAATACGCATTAGTCAGCAAACTAATTTCATATTATATTAGTAACAATAAATATAATATAAGGAATTCCGAAAGTTTATAATATATCTATGAACGTCAACTGTTTAGAAAATTTCAATGAATTCTTAATTGAGTTAAAATATAATAATATTATATGAATTTAGAACTTGCGGAAATATTCGCGACTTTTCACTTTGTCTTTCATATGACCTGTCTACTTGATATTCAAAACAGAACTGAATTAATTAAAAGAGGAATATTATTTGCCCAATATCAACACCACACATAGAAATTGCGAAGGGACGATAATACTCGAAGCCTTGAATATCAATGCCAGACCCTAAGTTTCGAGAATAAATTAGGTCGACAATCTCTTTCAAAAATATGCATGAAATTATAAACACTTTTAATAGAAGGTTAGGAAGCTGGAAAGTTGAAAGATTGGAAGGTTAAAAGCGTTAAAAGGTATTGTTGACATACGTGTATCACTTGAGTTTCTAACAATGACGCTACACCGTACCATCGCCTTATAGACTGAGCTGGTATATTTAGCCATAGAGCCTGGAGGGCTACTGCATCTGCATGTAATACAAACTGTGACGTACCTTTTGATCCAACAGTACAGGTTTATAATGGGGCAGGGCCATAATGCTTATGGGTCACCTATTATGCTTGAAGTTTGATTACGAAAATTCATTTGTGCAGAATATTGTCGCAGTTTAAACTGATAATCATTTGCGAAATTGTTTTGTAGGTACAGCGACAAGTATCCAACACACCAGTAAATTCTAATGCTCTCTTAATTATCAATTAATCCAATATCTGCACGTAGTCACTGTTCTATCTTCTTCTTCTTCTTCCCGTGATGGGGCTGGAGTATCAGATGTCTAATCTGACAAAAATTAAATTTTTTCTTCTTTTTTTACTGATAAATATAATTCAAACAAGGATAAAAACAATGTTTTAGAATATTCAAATGCACATTAAGCAATAAAAAACTGCAATCCTTCATAAAAACCGATTTTCATAAAAAAACATCATTTTCATATTCGAAAGGTGTTATCAAATAGAGTGTTAGAAACGAATTGTATTGTATTTGAATTACGTTTCAAAAATTGCCAAAATTCACAATTACTGCCCGAAAAATTGCGTTTCTAACGTTTGAAAGGTATTTGAAAAAAAAATTATTCTAACAATCCTTGAGAACCTTTCCACTAGGGATGGTCAAAATCGACACGTTTAATAATGTTTTTGCGATTAGTGTTTGTCACAAATGACACATTTAGTAAGAAATTGATGTTTTTTATGAAAATCGGTTTTTATAAAGGATTGTAGTTTTTTGTTGCTTAATGCATATTTGCATATTCATAAAACATTTTCATTATACTTTTAATATGTAGGCAAAAAAAATGTGTTGTTTGATCTAAACGAATATTTTTCTGAAATATCCATGAAATTTATATAGCAGATATATTCGAGTTAAAATAGCCTTCAGCGTAACTTGATTGAATTCTTAAGAAGCAAAATAAGAATAAGGAAGAAAATACGCCATAGAAAGTAACGATGTACCCTATATACATATATATTCGTCGCGTACGATTAATATCATCAATAAATAGACAACATCCTTTCTGTAGTGATGCCATTGGAAAGTTTCTAGGCAGTCTTCAGGTCCCAGTTTCTCAGGAATGGAATATCGATCTTATACAACCTTTCAGGCTACATACTTTACTTGTCGACATTATTGGATCAAGAAACAAAACTAGTATGGAGTGGCAGCAGTGACTTCAAATGAACGAAGCAGTCTCGGCGGCTGCGGCTTGTTAATAATTGGGTCTAATGAATCGGGTCGAAACGAGCATGTGGCCAACGATGTTTTTATCCAACGGCCTAACGAGTTACAACGATTAGAGCTTGCTTGAGGGAATTAGAAAAAGAGAGAGAAAAAATGGAAGGCAATAGAAGAAAGGAGGAATACCAGTAGAAGGCAGTAGAAGAGGCAGTGCTAATGAGCGCATTATGAACTTTAATGGATTTGTTATTCTAGTTAGGATTTATCTATGATGATGACGAATAACTCTACAATTGAAATCATCATTTGATTTTTCTCTTCTACTTCACTCACTATTCACCAGAAGGAACGCCAAAGCAGAAATACACTCTCTAAATTTTAATCAGTTACAATTTTTATTTATTTCAATTAGCCAGTCTTTAATATTGTGAAAGAAATATTTCTTTCACTAACTTTTTTGTTTTATTACCAAGCTTACTTGATTTCAAAAACGTATTCCTTTGTAAAAACAACACTAATATACTTGGACCAGTTTTTACAATGCAGTTGTTTACGGTGAGATATAAGTAGATCAGGAAATGACTTGAGGAAAAAATAATTTCGTGAAAAGCTCGCATGTGGCATATTACGGATGTGCTAGAGGTCTTGTACTTTCGTACGAAAAAAAAACATTTTTTGCTATGTAATTTTATTTTATCTACAAAAGTGGATCTATAAAAAATGCTTACGGTACTATATTAAAGCTTAACCTTGGAAATACCGAGTACCATAATTTAAATTGAAAAAAATTCAAAGAATTTCAAAGTAGAAATTTTTTTATATCCTTTGAAAGCCGTTAAAGTATTGAATTCTTATTTTTAATTTTTAAATGTTGTCTCTAAAAAATTTGAAGAGTTCCAAATAAGGCAATTCTAAATGTGAATATTAGGAATGTTGTTTTTCCTATTATTAATTATTAATAATATATAGATAATAGCTTTTTTATTTTTAACTCATTTTACAAAGAAACAAGTAAAAAATTGTGCTCATTTGTATGTTCATAACTTGAAGCATATTTTTGTGTTATCGAATATTAAAAATTCTGTTTCATTATTTGTAAACGCATTTGCTGTATTAAAAGTGTGCTGCCTCTTTCAGAGTATTCGAAACAGAATATCAGAAGGCTAATATTGAAATTGAAATGAGAAACCTTTCAAATACCTGCGTATATACACATTACCCATAGTCCTGAAAAATGCTCACTCGAACTTTATTAAGCAATTATTAATTGGTTGAAATTGAATGGAACAACAGAAGAAACGCAATTATTGTTGGTATTATCAAATGTAATAAAGAAAAGTCTTGTTCTTCTTGTTATATTCTAGTCCTTTGTACAGATGTAGGTAAATTAAATCTAAAAATTATTTCGGCAACTGAAAATATTCTGAGAGTATGATGAGGACCCTCTTCATCGTGCAAATTAAGTGACGCTAATTGCTTTTGTAGTAATGAATAGGGCAGTATTTAATAACTCGCGTGACTTTAGTTGATGGGAATTCATAGAGGTCAAATGATCGACAGTTCAAAGTGGCAGTTGCTGGAACAAGCTGCTGGTTCGAATTAAATTTACAAGTGTATTGGAGTCGAGTAATGGGATGTAATAAGTAAGTATTCTCTATTGTATATTCCATAATCCTTTAGAGTGCTCCACACACACAAAGTATACATTATTTCAAATTTATATCCCCTAAATCCCATGTTACTTTTGCCCCAAGAGGAATAAACTTTTTACGAAATATAAATACATAAATGTAAATTTACATCAATCTAAATTTGCTTTTTAAATATAGAAATTCTAAGAAAAACAATTAAAAAATGCAAAGAACCTAATGATTTTATGAAAAAATTTGCAACAGATGAGTGAAAAATTAGAAATTAAAAATAAATTATAAAAGTGTTCTTAAAACTTTGTTTATATTATTTTTAAGGCAAACGTAGTCAGTAAACTATTTTAATTTAAATAATAGATATACAAATAACACCAAATGTTCATCCAAACTTTACAAAATATTCACAGCTGTAAAAAGTGTATATATATTTTGTAGGTAGGTTTTGTTCCATCAGAAATTGAAGTCACTATAATATTTATAAAATGGTCTGCTAAAGTTTTGATTAAAAAACTTTGAAACATCGATACGGTATTGGTCCTAAAGGAAACCTTTTCTTTATGTATTGTTATTTTGTGAAAATTCTTGAAACTTTAATTCACATTTTAATATTTTTAGAATAATTTTTTATTCACATTTTTTTTAATTCTTGCACGCTGCTTTGCAGACATATTTTATGGGAACAAAAACAGAAGAGCAAAAATAAATAGTGAATAACCAAGAACGAACGAGAGTAGAGTTTTATTAAAATTTTTCAAGCGTCCTTTGGTAGGAATCACAGAATAGAAGGCAAAAAGTAGAAGTTGAAGTGAAATAAATGCTATTAAAAAAGTATCAGCAATCTCGTATATAGCTATAAATGCTAGAGCCACAACAAAAGGATTCAATATTCTGCAATATCATTAATTAAACAAAGTAAACGAAAATATCTCCTCTTCTTCTTCTTCTTCTTCTTCTTCATATTTTCGTAGTAGTCAAAGACGGAAGTTTCAACTTTCTACGTTATCAAACGATAAAATTAATTACCTAATATGTAAACTATTTTATGATTATAAGAATTTAATATCGCAAGATTATAATTTTGTTGGATAAACTTTCGAAAAGGGTTCACCTCCGATTTTCATGGTGAAACCACAAAAACCATAAAAATTCATGGTTTTTTGCGTTTATCTCAGCTAATATGCAAAATTTAAAAAAATATTTCAAACAAAAGTTGTAAACCTTATCGAAATACATATTTTTTATTACAAGCATTTTATTTTACGAGTAATAGTTTCCGAGAAAATCAGTGATACATCGACTTTCATTAAAAAAAACCATAAACCATATAAAGGGAAATAATGGTAAAGGAAAATGGTAAAGGGAAATGGGGAAGAGAAATGGCAAAGGAATATAGTAAACGGAAATGGTAAAGGGAAATAATAAATAAAATAATAATAATAAATAATAAAGTAAATTAAAAGTAAATTGAAAGTAAAGAGATTGATAAAACCCATGAAGCTCACAGGGCACCTGATAAAATGGAAATTAAAATTGAAAGGGGAATGAATGTACAATGAATGCACGTCCGGATTTAAACAATGAATGTTTTGGATGGAGATCAGAACGGAATGCCTCGATTACGAAATCTATTGTTAATTATTACCCCGGTTGAATATCAAGCATTGTCCAACACTCTAACTAGTATAATGTTCTTCGCAGCTAGCTATCTGGCTCATCTTTGACAAAAAATTGATTTCCTCACTGAAGTAGAATTTTTATTTTATTTTTTTTAACCATTTCCATAGAAAGCGTCTTTCACCGTGAAAAAAAGAGGAAATTTCATGAAATTTAATAAACGACAGACACGCTCAGATGACTTTGATTTCAAAGAAAATGAAGCATTAGTTTTATGAATTGAGCCAACCGCGAAAGAGAATTTTAAAATGAAATATAAAATTACTGTGGAAAGAAGATAAATTCTTGTTCTTCACAAGAAAATAATTGAAAGTTGTGGACGTTTTCTAGAAATATATACGTTCAGAATGTAATGAATATTATCTGTAGAGATTTTGAGTAATTTCAAAAGAATTAGTGAAATCTGAACGGATTTTATGAAATTTAAAAATATTCCATGGGATTTAATATTTAAAATTTTGGTGTGTAATTTTAAGGAATTTCAAAACCCTATATATTTTTGAACTTATATTAATGATTTACCTTTAAAATCATGTAAATAATTTTAATATATTAACTGCAACATTATAATAATTATGGTTTTATTAACGACATTGATAATTTCAGCTTGTTCCGAAATGATCTTCTGGGCTCATAATTTCAAGCTCGTTTAAAACGTTATTTCCTTTATGTATGATTTTTGTTAAGATAATTAATGATGGAGAATACAAAATACGAGCCAATATCATGTATTCCATTTTTAGAGCCAGGCATAATTTGGTTATCGTGATTCCGGCATGGCCAATAATGAAGCATTACAGCAATAAACTGATTGGGGACGCATTAATTACATACTTAAATGGTCAAATTAGTTCAAATATAATCTTAACAAAACAGATTTTAATGAAATCTCATATACACATCATATACACACATCATATACGTGTAAATTTTCATTTACAAATATATATAAAGTCATTTGTATACATATAAAATATATCTAAGAAAAGTGCCTAAAAATGTTCTCAGTTGTCACGAATTCCCCGAAAATTACATGTTATTTTGAAAGACAGGATGATCGAGCGAGAAATTGAGACAGGTTTCAAGATTGGTTATTGTATCTAAATCAGATCAATTTGTCATAAGTTTGAGCCCTGAATAAACATCCTTCGTTTGCGGATGCAAATTATCCAATTTTTAGAAATCAGGTATAATGGATGTTTTTCATTTGAATTATCCACGTTACAGAATTTCAGGGATAGTTATAAAAAATTGTATTAGTATTGATGTCCATATTAATTGTTTTAAAAGACCGTATTTCATACATTGTTTTATTTTCACACCAGGGAATTTAAAACTGTTTCATTTTAAAGATGAATTAATTTATATTGAAAATGTGTACCATATACTCGTTGAAAATCCAATGAAGTCATTTTTCTTTTTTCTCAAATAAAAAGCCTCAGAAAAAACAGAAATTAAAAAAAAATAAAATAAACTTAACTTTGGTATAATTCAGCTGAATATATAAATTTTATTCACGTTATCTCAGCACCGGTTTGTCAATCTAATAAAAAATTCTACTGCGTATTTTATATATTTTTGTTAAGTAAGAAGAAGAAAATGAATTTTCATATTTGAACCTGAAAAATCCTTCTTGATAATGTTGACTCAAAGGAGGTTTCTGTTGTAACCACGTCGTTATCTTGCTGTTATATAGACATAGTGAAGCCAATTTGTGATCGGTATAGATGGATTAACGTCCTGCGATGGGACATCTCCTGAATAACGGCTTTCTAACGACTATTTAATCCAGAGATCGATACTTCGTTTCCTATAGGCAGGAATTTCCGATTAATGCAAACTTTGGCTCCAACTGCGCGGAAGTAATAGCTGACTCTTGGTATTTAGTTTTTTGTTATGTATATTTCCCTATATACTTAAAGAGGATGGCGGCTCAATTTTAAAACAGATTTTAAAAATTCACCATTTCGTAAGGTCCTCTAGAAAAATATCAAAAATATGGTATATGCAATTGAAAATTAATTTTATTCTTTATATAATCTATGACATCAATCAAAATAAAGTACATGACTTCCTAATTAGAGTCGGATTTCTCGAGATCCCACTTTTCAGTGTGATGATTCAAGCGAGTCAAGACAATAAAAATCAAGATCAATCATTTATATCAAACTTCAAGACAAAGAAATTAATCGCGTCTAAACATTGCATTCAATAAAATAAAGAAACAAACGAGATCGAGCGATAATATTGAATTTTGCCTCGTTTCTTAAAAATTACTTTTATATTATAAATTTCAATGAAGATATTGCCCTCAAAAAATATATACAAATTTTTCAATAAATTATTATTATTGACCCTCGTTCTCTTATTCGGCGATATTCACATTTTTTTCGATTTGAAAAAAGTTCATATTGTATGGATTTTAATATAATATTAATAATAATAATATAGAGAAACGATACAGAGGATAAACTAGGTTATGAAAAATCGGCCATTGTCGATGTCATCAGGTATATAGCTAGAACTCTTCAACTCTCTTGTGATTTGGCTCACGAATGAGTGGAATTTAGATACGCATTTCATTTGCGCACATGTGTGATCAAAGAGGACAAAAAATCAATCAATCAGTCGAATATCATCGGTACACACGTACATTTATAGTTTCAATTACCATTACAAGTTCACCAAAACTCTAATAAGAATTTAATTTCAATTAAACTCTTTTAATATAAGAAACGCTTGATTTTTTAAGTTTCTCTCTAATATTATGAATTTGGTAAGGTTTTAAATTACATCAAAGAGCAGTGATGATGAAAGGGATATCAAAAGTGATATAGGGCGAAAGCTGAAAGAATATGAAAAAAGGACAACGACGCATCGTCCTTATCCAGAGGAAAGAACCAGAGCCACAAATATTCGCGTTTCACGTACGTGCCGTCGCGTCGCTGCAGATTATGCAAACGGCAGCCAATTCGATTGAAGTGCACCGCAAATAACTGCAGTTTCACCCATTCGACTAAATGTGAACCGCTTATACCTCACGACTCACGACGATCCATTAGAATATCGTATGAAACCCCTCCGCAACTCTCGCCAACCTCACTCAAACCTTTCTACATTCCTTGTCTCTTTACTTCGAGGATTTATGCTGTGAGACCAAAATCAAGATTTCGTTCAAAATTTCAAGTTGATCGTGACACAGAAAAAACTAGGAGTTCTATGATGTTGCGGCTCTATACTGAAAAAGTGGTTACTTTAAGGCCTGAGCGCAATCCGATTCTGGACCAGAAGATGGATCTGTCCTTTTCTATCATATTGCCCTATCTCTCTCAGCATCCCGAGTTGCTTTCAGCTTGTTTTCAGAGGGAAATGCCTTATTTTATAGAAAAATCATGAGGTCCCTTTCAAAACTCACAATTAATGTTTTTACGAGGTTATGTTAGGTATTTTTCATGTGGAATTTTTGAAAGTTTTTGAAATCGAACCATGTGAATCGAACGGACCTCTCTTTTTAACACTTCATGACCCATGCGATGCAATCCGATTTCTGGTTTATGTTTATAAGTTAAGGTTAAATATTTTGTCCGGAAAATTATAGGAAGGAATCGATAAATTGGGATTGAAAAATATAGAAGCGAATTGAGATGAACAAAGAGATAGAAAAATATAAACGAGAGATAGAAAGGGATATAATAATGAGGATTGAAAGAGATAACAGCGATTTTGATTAACAAGGAAATAGAGAGATAGACAGGATTGGTTGAGAGTTACAAAGGAATATAGGAGTGTGGATTGCAAGGGATAGTAGCGAATTTAGATTGGAAAGGAGATAAAAAGGTATAGACGAAAAATGAGAATGAATGGAAAAGTGGGGATTGAAAGATATAGGAGCGAATTGATATTAACAAAGAGGTATAGATAAACGAGTATAGGCGGGAGAAAGTAAGGGATATGGAAGTGAGAATTGAAAGAAATAAAAGCGATTTTGATTGAGAAGGAGATAGAAAGGTATAGATAAGAATAGGCGAAAGATAGAAAGGAGTAGAGAAGTGCGGGTTTGAAAAAGGTAGCAGCGAATGGTGATTGATAAGGTGATAGAAAGAGATAGGTGGGAATAAGCGAGAGATAGAAAGTGATAGAGAAGTGAGGATTGAAAGAGATAGGCGTGGATGTGGATTTAAATGGAGATAGAAACGGAAAGAGAACTGGAGATTGAAAGATAGAAACGAATTGAAAAAGAAAGGAGACAATAGTGACTGACAAGGAGAATTGTGTTTGAAAAAGGGATATAAAGAGATAGACGGGGATGGAAAAGAGATATAAAGAGATAGATAAAAGGGGATTGAAGGAAATTGGAGTTATTTGATATTGTTAAAGAGGTAGAAAGGGATAGATAAGAGTAGGCGAAAGATAGGAAGGAATATAGTAGTGGGGTTCGAAAGAGGTAGCAGTGAATGGTGATTGATAATAAGTTGATAGAAAGAGATAGGCGTGTATGTGGATTGAAATAGAGATAGAAAAGGAAAGAGAACTCGAGATGGAAAGATAGATACGAATTGAAAAAGAAAGAGGAGAATGGTGACTGACAAGGAGATAGAAAGAAGTAGACAGAAATAGGTGAGAGGTACAAGGTGATACAGAAGTTTGGATGTAAAGAAATAGGAGCGAACTGTGATTGAAAAAGGGATAGAAAGAGATAGACGTGGATGGACAAGAGATATAAAGAGATAGATAAAAGGGGATTGAAGGAAATAGGAGTTATTTGATATTGATAAAGAGGTAGAAAGGAATAGATAAGAGTAGGCGAAAAATAGGAAGGAATATAGTAGTGGAGTTTGAAAGAGGTAGCAGCGAATGATGATTGATAAGGTGATAGAAAGAGATAGGCGTGGATGTGGATTGAAATAGAGATAGAAAAGAAAAGAGAACTCGAGATTGAAAGACAGAAGCGAATTGAAATTGACAAGGAGGTAGAAAGGGATAGAGAGGTACAGTAATGTCCAACTAAGCCTTCTGTCTGTTTTCGACTATAAACATGTCAACCCAACCCTGCTTTCCATTAGAATATTATGGAAACCAGGGTTGGGTTGAAACTTTTTTTGTTTTTCGTGCCAATCTGTCAAGAAAAGTGGTCCTCAGTGGTCCTTTTGGAGGACATAATTTGATTTCTTTGGACACATTTCACACATTTTCAAAGGTGAGTGAATTTAAAACCTTAGTACTTCTGTTTTGCTGCATATCTATTGGAACCCAAAAGTGGATTCTATTATTAAGACACGAGTTTTTACTGTGGATATTTCACTAAATAGTAGAAGTGTAACAATCTACTACAAACTGTTCTGCAAAAGTGGAGTACCAGTTCAAGTGACATAAAAAGTTGTTCAAGATTCTACTAGGGAATTCCATAAGTGAAATCTTACAAGGGTCTTAAGTGATGACGATAAGGGGTATCTTACAAAATCGTAAGTGAAGGTCTTCAAAAAATCAACAGTGAAGTTCAACGAAGTCTTAGCAAAACCCTTATCGAAGTCAAGAAGGGCGTATCTCGCGTGGGGGCCGAAAAGGATGTATGTCATAATGGGGTCAGTAATGGCGTATCTGACGTCGGTGAAAAATAGGCGTGTCTCACTTCAGTATCAATAAAGGCGGTTGTCCTATGTGGTGGTCATTAAAAGCGTATTTCACGTGAGAGGGCAATAAGGGCGTATGTGAGCTGAATTCTTGACACAGCGGCGGCGGCGGCGAGATCTTTTTATAATAAAGATAGATAATATATAAGGCATAAATTTGAAAGATTCCCCCCAGTTTAACTGAAATAAATACAAAATTATTCTCCGGCTAGTATTTTAAAATTAGTATATACCATAGTGGATGCAGCGCACTATAGTTATACCGTAATCGAAAAAGGTCTCTAAAGAGCACGTGGATATTTAGCTTTTTGTAGATGTCGTTCTTTCAAATATCGCGAATCCTTGTATTTCAGCATTCTATTTGCATTTATCGCAGGCCACTCACCCAACCGTAAAACGGCTGTAAGGTTCGTTTTCGTGTTTTTCCGGGATATCGAATTCGGTTCTACAGAAGAGACGATGAGGAGATGGGAGTAGACTATCAAAGACTAACTAAATGCAGAGAAAAAAGTAGCAGGAAGGGCACAGACAGAAAGATAAAAATGTATACTGGCTATATAACATAAAAAGTATAAAAAGAAAAAAAAAATGGAGCTCTCGACTGGATGCTCTCAATTCTAAAAAGTCAAAATGATAACACAACTCATACTCGTAAAATTGTACGTACATACTAGACTAGAAATTTAATTACTTACAGTGTTTTTATTTGATGACCAAGCTTTGTCAAAAAAGTTACAACACTCTAATGAATCTGAACGATACTCAATTCCACCCCTAGCATTTGAAAAATTCACAATAACTCTAAATTCGAGAATAAAAATTTTATTGTTCAGAACGGTTCTATTTGATGACCCAGAATTGTCAAAAAAAATTACAACTCCATAATGCATGTGAAAAATGATTCAATTCCACCCCTAGCGCTTGAAAAATTCACGATAAATACCCTAAGTTCGGTACCAGAAATTTTATTTCTCAGAACTGTTCCATTTGACGATGCATTTTTCATTTGTTAGGGGTGGAATAGGAGTGTCTCACATCTATAAGGGGGATTGTAACTATTGGATAACGCTTGGTCGTCGAATGGAACCGTTTTTAGAAATAAAATTTCTAGTCTCGAAGTTAGGATATTTTTCATAAATTTTTCAAGTGTCATCAAATGAAACCGTTCTGAGCAATCAAATTTCTAGTCCAACAATCGTTACCTTCGAACGAGACAATATAGTTTAGTTTCACCAACTTCACTTTCGCAATAATAAATATTTTATGTAAAAACTATAAGTCAATTATCTCCGTTTCGTGCAGACGGAGGTAAATGACTTACGTTTTAGTTTTAGTTGGCGAAACTAAATTTCCACTTGGGGCAATTACCACATGTCCTTAATGAAATATGTATATCATTTTTTTATTTTAAAAAGTCTGAGAGAAAGCTGCATTTAAAAATATTTTTAATTGAGCTGAAAGTTGAACTGTACTAAAAAAATAAGAAAATAAAATAATACATTTTTAAAAGATAACAAAAAACCACTTTAAAAAAATAAAGTTTGTTCAACTTCTTTCTTTTTTCAACAAAAAACGTTGTATGGCGTATCATTAAAATGATTATAATAACTTTGATCTAAAATTACTGTATGTATAAAGTTCTAGGAAAAAAAGTTCGAAGCGGGAAGAGAGGTGGCTAATTTAATCAGCGATAATATTATCTCTTAAAATATTGGTACTGCAGGTTCCAAGTTTTTTCGCCCTACTAAATTTAAATTAGATTATTTTTTATTTCGGAAGATGAATATAATTTAAATTTACCATAAAGTAATAAATAAAAATATTCCAGTTTATGCATAAGATATAAATAGATGTAACCAATTTACATTTTTTTTTTAGATTCTCTGCAGACTATTTTAAAAACCATGAGTTTATAATATTGCTAATATTGAAAATTCTCGACAAAAATCGTCAACATTAAAAATTTTAAAGGATTTCAAGCAGTTTATTAAGACTTTTAGGGATTTCTAAGAATCTCTATTGATGTCAAAAGATTACCAATGAACTTAATGAAAATTCTTTACGTTTGAAAAGACTGCAAGGGATTAAAAGAAATGTTAGATATTTTATAGGATTAAAAAGAGTTTCTAGTGACTCTATAATGCCTGCAAATTTATCAAAATTTCATGTCACCAAATCTTTATTTGTGCATAATATCGCTAGCTATATGTCAAGTTCCAGAAAGAAATATTTTTCCGGCTCCAATTTCGCATGCCAACCGGGTTTGCAAAATGGGTCAGGACTGAAGAGTGCTTCGAATTTGCTAATTTTGTAGATTAACTTGAATGGAAGATCTCTCACCTGTCGTTAGAGAGGAGAAGACGAGCCCCGCGAGTAGTAAGAGGTGCATTTTAGTCAGACACCTTTCGCTCCTAAAGCACGTTTCACTTCTTGGAGTGTCCCAACACCTGATTTCTGAGGTGACCGTCATTACGTCCTCATTTGCTTCTAACTCTTTCCACATAATTTTCACTTTCGACTCGCTTCAAGTTTAGAAATTCTCAAATTTTCCAAAGAGAAAATTTTCAATCTTCTTTCGCCACTTGCATGTCCAAGAACGCGTTTCCAATTACGACCTTATGGCACATATTTAGTAACTTTGAAGTAGCATTAATGCTACTAATTAGAAGGATTTAATTAGTGGGAGCTGCGAGCTTTCGGCTGCACTCGAGTCGACCAACTTCATAGTTTACACACTCCTTCCCGCCACAAACCACGCGGAGCTTGCCTTGTGTGGTTTCCACCTAAAAATGTACTTCTCAAATTTCTGCTTCAGCTATTTTACAAGACTCGAAACCTTGAAATCCAATCCACTTGCTGTACCCGTTCAAATTTAAACTTTTACTTCAGAAGTTACAAATTTTCAATTTAAATTGTATCTCGTGCCCTTCTTCACAATTATATTATCAGATTATCACTTCCTTTTCTTTATTCCGCATTAAAGAGCTTTTGAAATTAACCTCTAATTATATTTGTTACATTAAAGTTACATTAGAGTCACACAAAAGTTACTTCCTTCTACGTCCAAGAAAGGCTAAAACTTTCCAACTACTTGCATCGAAAAACACTCCAATCCCAGAAACCGTTCCCAAATTTCAAAAAACTGTTACCCTATTGTTACACAAATCTTAGAATCCTTAATCCTTGAGCTCACACTACACTTTAACTTTACACTTGAACACAAGACACTTAATCCTTTTTAACAAGTCTCAAAGTTTTTCTGGTTTCAAATTAAGAAGTTGTTACATGTATGTTACATGCATGTTACATTTGTGTTGCACGTCTACGACATTGCTACACATCTCTCACGAAACTTAAGAACCATGTGCTTTCAATAAAATGCACGATCTTCGTCAACTCTTTCGTTTTTGGTAAAATTTCTTCGATAAAATCTCGAATTATGAAACAACATTAACTTTTTTTTTGTGATACGCTTTTGTCGAAAGAATTGAGCTCCACTTAAGAATAGGGATCAGTACTTAGTCCACCAACAGTTGCAAGTTGACAGAATGCCTTAGCGGGACTAGCTCTACATGGGACAACGCCACTCCCACTGGCGCATGCTCTCGTACAATTCGGACCCCCCCCACGTTCTCAGTTATTCTTCTTCTGTCTCTCTCTAATATACCATGTAGATACGCAAGAGAGATTTATACGCAGAGAGAAAGAGACGAGTCGTTATTACGCTCAGTTTTATGTGAGTTAATAAACCCCACCAATGTGTGAGAGACGTATCACATTCTGGGTTATCAGTTTCGTTTTCTTATCCTTCTATGTCTATTGCTCAACTTGATTCAAGTGTAATAGTAAATCTGTCCAGATTTCGAAAAGATCTTTTTTTTTAAATAAAATATTCATATTAGTTATTTAGTTTTATGTAACAATAATTTAACACAGAAAAGTTGTACTTCCGAAAAGGATCCACCTCCGATTTCCTTGAAATTTTGTATATCACCTATGTATACGATTTTCATGATAAAACTATGAGAAAGTCATCAAACTCGTGGTTTTTTGGGTTTATGTCAGCTAATATGCAAAATTTTAAAAAGTGTTTCAAACAAAAGTTTTAGATCTCATCGAAATACACATTTTTATTCGAACTATATCCCTTTACGATTTCTCTTTACGATATCCCCTTACTTTTTCTGTTTACCATGATTTCCTTTTGTCATTTCCTTTTGTCGTTACTGTTTACCGTTTCCCTTTACCATTTTCTTTTACCATTATTTCCCTTTACCATTTCCTTTTATCATGAATTCCCTTTTGCCATTTCCATTTATAATTATTTCCTTGTACCGTTTCCCTTTACCCGGTTTCTTTACCATATTCCTTTACAATTTTCTTTTACCATTTTCTTTTGCCATGATTTCCCTATGCCATATCCCTTTACCATTTTCTTTTACCATTATTTCCATTTACCATATCCCTTTACCATTTCCTTTTTTCATGAATTCCCTTTTGCCATTTCCCTTTATCATTATTTCCTTGTACCGTTTCCCTTTACACTCTTTCTTTACCATATTCCTTTACCAGTTTCCTTCACAATTTTCTTTTACCATTTTCTTATACCATGATTTCCCTATGCCATATCCCTTTACCATTTTCATTTACCA
>JAUESI010000026.1:2427217-2440892 GCA_032275145.1 Synergus laeviventris | reverse complement strand
AAAATAAAATTTTTATAAACATTCATAATGTTATTAAACTAATCTTAGTAAACTTTTTTGGAAATTTTTATATTATACTTAATTAACCGATTAAAAATTAGAATTTCCATTTATAATTAATTTTGAATTTTTTTTAACATATTTCTTATCAGAATCTTTAAAAATCCCACATTACCAATCTTTGTTAAAGTTCAAAACAAATTTTTGGCGCCATTTTGAATTTTGAATTTTTTGTAACAAATTCGTTGTCAGTACCCTTCGTAATGCTTAAATACCAATTTTGGTACAAATCCAATTAAATTTAGACTTTTGTCCAACTATTTGTGACTATTGTGGACCACTGTGCGGCGTATTCTGATAAATGTAAAAGCTCAAAAAGAAACTTCAAAACACATATTTTACTCCAAAAATCTTTTTAATTCAAAACGAGTTTCTCAAGATATCAACATAATCAATATATATATTGAAACTTTACGTTTTTTTATATTGTTTAAACAATTATTATTTAATTTTTAAATTATCAGATTCTGGCACGAGAGAAAAAGTAAAAATTTACAAATGAAATACTAAAATTTATTACATTCTCATCAAAAATGTATTAGATTTGTGTAAAATTTGACCCCCCCCCCCTCCCGTTTTTGTCAAATGTCCAGGTTTTGAATTAGTTGTTTAATGCCCTCACAATTTAAATACCACCTAATACCTTCTGCGACATAAAATATTTCAAGTTCCAATTCCAATATAGCAGTTTTTTATTTTCTCCTCACTAAAAAATTTTCAGGAATTTAAAGAGAAATATTTTATCTTTCCTTAGAATTATCAAATTTAAACAAAGTAAGTGCAATATGTATATGATTTAGTAATAAATAGATGAGTGTTAAAATAATTGTATTAAGAAGTTTTTATTATTAATATAGGTATACAATGTTATAACGTAGTTGTGAGAATAATTAAATTTTCATGCATATTTTCAATGAAAGAAACAATTTATTATTAAATTATGAAATTTTCATAAAAATGTGAGAAGGGAGAAGAGAGAAGAAAAGTTACGCATACACAGACATTTGTGACGAACTTCTTTCGTCTTCTTTTATGCTATTTATTACTTACTTCATTTCAATCCATTTAATTCTTCTTGCAGGCATATATGTTTCAGGGGATTCCAAGTTGATCGCTGTATTTTGTAGGGTTCATTTTTGCAACTCCCGGTTAAAGCTTATGACCTTGAGCCGATTGAAACATTAAAAATGAAAAATGAAAATTTGAACTTACGTTTACTCTCTTTCTGTGCAATTTAAGATCCTCTTGTAATTTTCCCCATGA
The DNA here is from genome assembly GCA_032275145.1 of Synergus laeviventris. Taxonomy (NCBI): domain Eukaryota; kingdom Metazoa; phylum Arthropoda; class Insecta; order Hymenoptera; family Cynipidae; genus Synergus; species Synergus laeviventris. The sequence goes on along the minus strand of JAUESI010000026.1, from coordinate 2,439,569 downwards.
ATATAAATCATTACTTATCGTCTACTCGAGACAGCTGTACATTAATGGAGAGACTGGCGATGAAATCGGAACAATTACCAAATAACACGCGAGAGTAGAGTTGCCAGGTCGTTTTCACTGTTCGTCCACGGAGTAGTGAGCTGTATTAATGAGAACCAATCGACGGGCGACAATTCGTTAGGTACGAGTGTTCCAAGCTCGCATTACAATTGGGGATTGGAACTATTAGGGTCTATAGACCCCCTTTCCAAAGCATACATGGATGCCAGATCGTATAGCCTATCGTCTGCTAATTAGCCTGCTTAATTAACAATTCAATAATAACCACCTCTGCAATCCTGAGAAATATATGTATACATATACCTATATGTATCTATAAAATATGTATATCTACCTAACCAGGTAGGTCTTTGATCCATCCATACCATCCTTACAAGTAAACTCAATCTCCACTTTAATATACTGCGTTCACCCCCTTCAGCGCCTATTTTTCTGTAAAATGTATGCATACTGATACATAACGACGTTACGTGTGTGAATGCAGAAAAGTACTATATGTATTTTGCATATTGATATTGATGTATTGAGAAGCAGATATAGGGTCGAGTGTAGGGTAAAAGCGTGTGCTTGTTGGTTTTTGGCCTCACACGCAAAAGAAGAAAAGCAAAGTACTCGGTTTTGCTCCGCGGGTAAGGTAAAACCGAGTATTCGTCAAAATCAATGTAAAACACAATAAAATGATGAAGAACTCCATTTACTGTTAATATCATATTATAGTACTGTTAATAACAAATACAAATACTTGGCACAAAGGGAGCGCATGTTTATTTTATAGATGTGTAATTATCAGTAATTATTAGATAATATTGACAGATAAGAATTGTTGCGTTGATTCAAAATGTTTTGCCACTATAAATGGCACGGGTGGGGTGAGATAAGCTAAGTCGGCTAGTAACCCTTTCGTAACCTACATGTATGGTACCCGGCGGTTTTGTCCCCATTCGCACTAAATATATTTAGTTATATATATATTATATTTAGTTCTAGAATACCAGAACGTGGAGACTACACGTGGTCGGTTATAAACAAAGGATAATCACTAATGCTATATACTCTCTAATAGGTACGAAATTGTGGACACAATTCTCATTAATAAGACCATGGCGTCAATTTGCATTAAATATATATGGAGCTCGATCCAGGGGCAGCACGTATCTCGAGATATAGAGAGTACCCTCTTCCTTCCGCTGCACTGGATATTTGATACTTTTAACCCCTCAGCCGTGTACCATCAGCAATTATGTGCATTATTTTTTATCTCATTAAGTTAGTTGTCTGTTAGGGTGCCCAGTAAAAATGAAAATTTTTCAATTTGCGATACTCTAAACCTAAATGTTTCTTTTATGAAAAAATAATATCCTACTTTTTTAATGGATAATTTTCCGGAAAAGGGTCCACCTCCGATTTCCTTGAAACTACGTATACCTATGTATTTTGATACGCTGATTACGAATATGACGGTGATAATTGGCGAATATCCGATTTTCATGGTGAAACCATGAAAACACCATCGAAATCATGATTTTTTGCATTTATCTCAGCTAATCTAAACATTTTTTTAAAATTTTTCAAACAAAAGTTTAGATCTCATCAAAATACATATTTTTTGTTGCTAACATTTTATGCTACGAGTGACAATTTCCGAGGAAATCAGTGATACATCGACTTTCATTTTAAAAAAACCCATAAATGGCTCTTCACATTGTGATGGTAGAGGGAACTCATTGTAAAAGAAAATGGTAAAAGGAAATCGTGGTAAACGGATATGGTAAAGCGACCTAGTAAAGGGGAATTCTAAGAAGAAATAATGGTAAAAGGAAATCGTGGTAAACGGATATGGTAAAGCGACCTAGTAAAGGGGAATTCTAAGAAGAAATAATGGTAAAGGGAAACGGCAAAGAGGAATCATGGTGAAAGGAAATGGTAAAGGGATTTGATGAACGGAAATGGAAAATAATGGTAAAATGAAATGGTGAAGGTATATGATAAACGGAAATTGGAAAGGGAAATGGCAAAGGTAAATCATGGTAAAAGGAAATGGTAAAGGGATGTGATAAACGGAAATGGCAAAGGGAAATCATGATAAAAGGAAATCGTGAAGGCTAATGGTAAAGGGAAATGATAAAAAGAAATGACAAAGGTAAATAATGGTAAAAGGAAATTGTAAAGGGATGTGATAAACGGAAATTTTAGATGGAAATAGCAAAGGGAAATCATGGTAAAAGAAAATGGTAAAGGGATATGATAAACGGAAATGGAAAATAATGGTAAAAAGAAATGGTGAAGGTATATGATAAACGGAAATTGGAAAGGGAAATGGCAAAGGTAAATCATGGTAAAAGGAAATGGTAAAGGGATGTGATAAACGGAAATGGCAAAGGGAAATCATGATAAAAGGAAATCGTGAAGGCTAATGGTAAAGGGAAATGATAAAAAGAAATGACAAAGGTAAATAATGGTAAAAGGAAATTGTAAAGGGATGTGATAAACGGAAATTTTAGATGGAAATGGCAAAGGGAAATCATGGTAAAAGAAAATGGTGAAGGTTTATGATAAACGGAAATTGAAAAGGGAAATGGCAAAGGGAAATGGTAAAGGAATGTGATAAACGGAAATTTTAGAGGGAAATGGTAAAGCGATATCGTAAAGGGAAATGACAAAGAGAAATGGCAAAGGAAACTCATGGTAAAAGAAAATTGTGAAGGTATATGATAAACGGAAATTGGAAAGGGAAATGGTAGAGGGAAATCATGGTAAAAGGAAATGGAAAAGGGAAATGGTAAATGGAAATGGTAAAGAGAAAGATAGTTTTCTTTTTTAATTTTAGGTTAAGTATTTAAAAATCCGAGTTTTAAAAATAAAAATTTCCCTTGAAAGTGAGAATTGAGATTAAAAAATTAATCGAGTCAAAAAGGTTAAGAAATTGAGGATAAAAATGTCAAAGGTTGATTGATAAAGTGTATTTTTTCAATTTACGACTATGGGCGACAGATTCAAGTATTTGCGTAAATCAACTACTACTATCGGTCGATTTCGCTTGGTAGGAAAAACGTCGATTTGAAGTACGGGCAGGTACGGGTTGCGATAAGTGCTCTTAATCTCACATATTATACCTATAATGCACGTCTAAATGCACTTATGGTAACGCATCTTATGCCACATTATGAATTTTTGTATTTTTTGTACATGATGCAGTTTCAAACTTCTGCACACTATATTTTACAAGCTTTATGTCCACGTACCAGTAATTTTCTTTGAAACCAATAAGAAATTATATATCAAAATCCTCTAGATTTCGTCCTTTACTTTTGGCCCTGAACATTTCAATCGACCGTTAATCACGACACTAGGCCATTTCTTCGAGTGAAACTGAAGATTCTGGCGACACAGTTAATTTACGAGGAAGAAACTATCGGAAATTCAATTCTTCGAGATTCGTAGCGAGAAATTTATTTCACAGAAGAAATGCCTCAAAATTCATTGGAGTGCGGGAAAACGCTCAAGAATATTATTGGAAATAGTTGAACGTTTTTTTTTGTGGTGAGAAAAATGTAGCATAAAATACGATCGTCTAGACTAGAAAGAAATTCTTAGTTTCGACAAAAACATTTGTTTAAGATGACGTTTAAAATTTAAAAATTATAAAATTAATGTGAATGTGAGAAAAATTATTATTTTAAAAGATTTTAACATTTCTATTTGTGAATTTTGTGATGAAAAATTCAAGAAAAAGCAGCCATTCCAAAAACTGTGTCTCGTGTACGCATAAAAAACCACCTCGACTTTCTAAGAAGTACGTTTAAATTAAAAATTGATCTTTCTCTTCCAGGGAAAATGTTCTTAAGGTCAAGGGAGAATTTTAGAGGGAAAGTCACCCCTCTAAATTGTAATAAACGGGGCGCATGGTTTAGCTGCATTAAAATTAATAGTAGGGGCGTGACAAGGTGGGGTGGGTAGTCGAGTAATAGGGATCGTCAGGTAGATCATAACTAGGAGGGGTTGAAGGAACAATAATAATGCAAACAGACACGCGATAATCCGAGAGTCACTCGTTAGCGCTTAAATCCCCTTCCTTTCGTACCCCAGAGATTAGGAACCCCTAAAAGCCCGTCTGTCATATCGAAGAGCCATTCGTAAAACATAAGGAAGTAATAATTCTTATGTGAAGATTATACTTTGATAAGTAAAATAAGAGTCTCAGTGGTTGTGTCTTTAAGTTGCGGGTCGATTTTTTCGAGGATTTTTTCAGAAATAGTGGACTGCTAAAAATTTCTGTTGTAATTTCACAATAATAGAATATCACCAAAACGTAATTTCACGTTTCCAATCGGTGGCCCTAATGATACACAAAATGGTTTCAAATTCCATCAGCCATAAAGTAGACACTTCCGCAAATGTGGTCCAAAATTTAAATTAATATTAGCCTTAATAATATGTGGGACAGTTTCTGAGGTTTAATTGTTATATTAGAAATGCATTGTAATTTTCAAATCTTATAAAGTATACAAAAATGGAGAACTACATTATTCCAATATTCTTTCTTTCGAAAATTGCCCGCATTTCCACACCATATTGATCGTGACATCAATGCCGTACTGATACCACTGAGCCTTTTCTTTTTCATCTGTATTTACTTTTCGCCTCCATACCCACCCTAATGCATTCTGTTGTCGCATGTTTTCTTTTCCCTGGACTTTTTCCTATTTTTTCATCTTTTTTTTTGTGCTCAACACGGGAAAGGAAATTCTCTGCTCCGACTTTTCCACCCACGTCTCTCGGAACTCACGCACCCACGGAACAATTAGTGCTTTTCATTGAATTCGTATTCCTCGCTGGTTTCAGAAATCTATTCAGCTGTGGCGGGTAGAATTGGGAGAAAGGGGATATGTCCTCTGTTCCAGTCACCGTGCAAAGTGAGCGAAGCGCGGCTTGCGAGACAAAGCAGTGTAATTGAGTCTACCCTTAAGTCCAAACCTCTACTTGTTTTTTCCGTTCGTCTTCGTCGAACTGCTTTTCTACATAATCTCAATGAAGGAAAAACAAAAGCAAAAATCTTTCAAACTGAGTCTCAATCACGTCTCAAGAACCTACCGGAAAAAGAATTTTTTGACAATGTAAGAACGCTTAATATATTAATTATACCTTTTTAACGGGACGCTTTTGATTGCGAAATGAGCAGCTGATTTGTGTGGAACTTTTCTTCACCTGTTTAATCAGAATATCATGGTATATATTATGAAACCAGCATAAATAAATTTCCACTACGTAAATCTTTTCTTTTCTGCTTCATTATGTTACCTAGAAAGCACCAAAAATTCAATGAAGATTTCCTGAAAATCGTAATTTGAGGTTGGTTATATATGGTCTATTGAGGTTCTGACTAGGTTCGTTGGATGAATAAAATGTCCGCTTGTCTGATAATATGGCAAAGTGAGGATCCGGCAAGATTAAAACACAAATACTGCTTAATTTGTATCTTTTCTGAATGTTGCGGAAAATCATATATTAAAAACATGTTGAAGCCATACTTCTACAGAAATACAATTTAACTTTTGAACCAAGCTTTGAAACAAGTTTAAAAGTTAAATATTCTATATCCTATTACTCCATATTTAAAAAACAAACAATGCGTCCTACCAAAGAATGCTCAAAAGAAAGTTTTTGTGTCTTCTTAAAAACAGCAACTTGATTTTTAATTTTAACCTAATTTTTGTTATCTTAATTTTTTTCTGTTTCTCGCGTTGTATGACTCAGTATATATTATTATAGCGTAAAATTCGCTATAAACAATTATTTCAAATTTGTAACGGATTTTCTTGCTGCAAAGATTCTGTAATAAGACAATTCCTAAATCATTTGTTAATTATAATTTCCTTTAATATTATCAACTAATAAGAAAAATATTTTGCTTTGACAATCAATAAATTGTTATGTAAAAACTATAACCCATAACAATTTTACATGTTAAAACAGCAAAAGCTAAAAATTATAGAAAGGGTGATTTCAACCCCTAATCGTCGATCTTAACATTTTTATTTCTTAAATCTGTTAATTAGTATCAACATTTAATTTTATATTTTTTTAGTTTAATGTCTGAGAGTGGTTCTTTGTATCTTGTTTTGAAAATGTGTTATAGGAAGCAAAAGCATATTTTAAAAAGTTCGTTCAAAAAGTTTGCGTCAAAATCTAAATCGACTTAGGTGGTTCTTCTAAAGAATCGCTCAATTGTAGAAAAAATATGCATTATAATGAATAAATTACATTTCCTCTACTTAATATTTACTTAAAATATACATGTTGCAGCGAAAAACTTCCAGACGAATTGGCATTGATTCACCGATCGGGTGCTGATTTCCGAATTGAAGGATGTCGAAAAATTGCTTGAGCAGGTTTGGTGAGAAGGAAGGGAAGAATTTAAGTCTGGTGAGAAGGAAATTGGTATGCGGGTGGCGGCTTCCGGGTGATTCGCAGAGGGTAGCATGGCATTCCTAATCGACGAAATGCGAGAATCTCGTGCGAAACCTTCGGTATCTCCCACGCGAGATTTCATCCCCTTGTCGTGAACAACTCGTTTACAATTGGAGCCGCACCTGACCCATCCTTCTGCCCTCAGTCCTCACCCCTTTCCTACCACCATCAAGCTTTGAATTATTCCTAATACAGTAGTTCTCCTTTGCTCTCTCGTTTCGTTTTCCATTCTCCAATCAGGAGCTTTTGTGCTGTCTCATGAAGACCAATGAAGGCCTGGAGAGAGGATTTATATTTTTTTCTTTGAGTAGAAGAATTCCTGTCCAGCTCAAGTAGATCAATATCTTTTTTTTTTAAATCATCTAACCGGAAAATACAGTTATGAATAGGCGAGTTCAACAAGTTTTCGAAAACGAAATTGCAGTTCATTTTGATTTCACTTTGATTTCACTTTCACGTGAATTCATATTCACCTCACTTCAGTATTTTGTCAAAATTCACAGCAGACGAAAACGAAAAAATCTTTATGCGTCAAACATAGCAGGTATTTTATATTTTATATTTTCCATATTTTCCCCTTCACCATGATTTCCGTTTACCATTTCCCTTAACCATGATTTACGTTTACGATGTCCCTTTACCATGATTTCTGTTTACCATTTACCTTTACCATAATTTTCCTTTACCATTTTACTTTACCATATCTCTCCCCTTTGCCATGATTTCCGTTTACCATTCTTTAACATATTTCTCTCCTTTACCATGATTTCTGTTTAGCATTTCCCTTTACAATTTCCTTTCATCATTTCAATCCACCATGATTTCCCTTTACAATGCGAAGAGCCATGGTTTATGGTTTTTTTTTCCAAAAGTATCACTTGCAGAAAAAAATGTTTGGAACAAAAATGTTGAATTTCGTTGAGATCTACAACTTTTGTTTGAAATTTTTTTTCATAATGTTACATATTACCTGGAGAGTCACAGTGGCTCGGGTGATAGGACACGAGTTTCGAATTTCGGATCTCGGTTTCGCTTAATTACTGAGCCGGTACCAATGGAAATATCTTCTATGTAGCTCTGAGGGGATAGAGTACAAAGGCCTAATGGCTAAGTGCTCTGAACAGCGAAGGGCTGCCCTTGTTAAAAAATACTACTACTACATATTACCTGAGATAAATGCAAAAAACCATTATTTTTATGGTTTTTGTCATGGTTCCACCATGAAAATTGCTTAGGCGGTAATTTTTACTATCATATTTGTAATCAGCACATCAAAATACATAGGTATACGCAGATTGAAGGGAATCGGGGTGGACCGTTTTCGGAAATTTATCTAAAATAAATTGTATTTACTGTACTTCAGCCCTATCCGACTCCCATGGACCTAAGAATAGACCTTGCTTCCTTATAGTGATTATTATTACTACGTGCGAAATTTTCTCACCAGGTTGGCGCTGCATTCAGCAGGCCCTAAAAATGCATTACAGTAATGGGAAAATATTATAAAATTCAAAATAATTAAGTTTTTGTACAAAATGAAGTCATAAAATCTTTCTAAAACGATTGTAGAATATAAAATACACATTATCCATCAATCAAATACTATGAATTTCTTGATACTCTTAAAAAATATTTGTAATATTATCCTACAATGTTAAAAATATGTAAAAAAAATATAAAAAAAGCTTAGCTGCTCAACCGAATTATTTTTTATTTTTTTATTATTCTTCCGAACTTTATATAGGAATGAAGTAACAAATATTTTGTTTATAAACTTTGTGTGTTTATTATAAAAAAGAAAAACATGTAAAAGAGAAAATATAAGTTTAATAAAAATTTGAAAATTTTAATAAGAAACTATCAAGTTTATTTTATAATTAATAACTTATCATTTTTGTTAGATTTTCAAATTTTGATTAATTCATCACAAGTTCATTGCATACTAAATGAAGATTTGAAGCTATCGGAAAGAAAAACATGTAAAAGGAAAAATATATAGTTTAATATCTCTGATATCTTCAAAGTTTTTCTACCGATTCATCCGTACGACTGGACGTTGGCCGTCTGTTGCGTTCATCGATTCTCTGACTTCCTTAAACCTTTTAGACCAATCAAACACTGTTGTTCGTGACAGCACTTGATCACACTTGATTCCCGTAGACTTCCTGCAACATTTCAAGCATTTCCGTATTTGTCTTGCCTTTCACACTGAACTTGATTCTTGTTCTTTGCTCCATCGAAATTTCCCAACAAGCCTCAAGGAGGTACTGTCACTGTTTCTACTATGGTAACTTTAAAATAAGTTGAAACTTAATCAAACTGATAGGATTCTTAAAAAAGGCTTCTGCGATGATAATTTCGCCACCATCACATAGTTGGCGCTGACACTATTGTTCTTCTAGAATTTCGGGAACTTTTGGAACACACTGTATATGGTAAGAGCACCAATTGTTGGCACCTTCACCTATTTTTAGCACCCTTCTCTAATTTGTTTAGAACAAATTTAAATATTTAACACACCTTATTCAAAATACTATCGTGTAAGCAAACATGATAAAGGTTTGCATTTTCTTGCTTAAAGCAAATTAGAAGGGATTAGCAATAGGTGAACCAGGTACCAACAATTGGTGCTCTGACCCTAAAAATATTGAGATTTTAAATTGGAACATTGTTCAAAACTTGTAACCTAGAACTTTATGACAAGCTTAATTTGATACTACATTGGAAAAGTTGGTACATGGGAAAATCTGGTACAGTAGGCTATTAGGCACAAGGGGTAAGATGGTATTTGGGACAAATGGCGCATTGAACACTTTGTAAAAGAAATTGAATCAAATAGGACAAAATGGTATATGGGAGACTTTAGCCTGTTGCGTAATTTGACCCACGCCACGGGGTAATAAAGCACATTTGACAAACTTTTTCACTAAGCACTGGTATTAAATATTAGATAAGGATACGGCTGATCGCTGATCTTAATGAATATGGTTGAAAACCTTTAGAAACGATCTTGTGATGGCAAGTTCAATGAGTATACCCGGCTTTGACTTATAGAGCGCAGGAGAAACAAAGAAAAAAGTGCTTTTAGGAAAGCGACTTCAGTGATATACATACACTCGAGATAATCGCGTGTGTGTGTGACGCAAAGGGATAGTAAATCGTAAAAGGCAGACTAGAAGGCTAAGTAAAAAAGTCAGCTGCGATGGAGTATGGAACAGGATAGGTAGGAGTAGGATAGGGAGAAGGAAGGAATGTTAAATATTTAAAGACGGTGGAAAAGAACCCTATAAACCGAGCATTTTTATGAATGATTGAACGGACACCTCTGCTCGTCCCCTTTCCACGCGTTCGTACCCTTTTCCTGGGGAACGAGAACAGTTTTCATGACTCGAAGCAGAGAGGAAGGGAAGGGCGACACGAAGATATGGTGCGTCACTAATAAAAACTCCTACGGCTTCCTATGCACAGATACATAAAATATATCGCTTTTCGTTTGCTCCAATAAAGATACTCCCATGAGGCCTCTGGAATGAGAGAAATATAGGGTCGGGATCAAAAAGCGAGAGAGAAAGCGATGGAAGGTGAGTGGAAACATAATCCAACTGGGACGAAAAGGAAACAAAATTATGCGAAGTAGTGTTATTACTGCATTTGAGCTAATGCGCTTTTCCTATAAAACTTTTTTTGACGTCCATATTACGCTGATGGAAGAGAATGTTGTCATTCTACGAAATATTTCAGTAGGTCACAAATTATTAAGCGAAGGAAGTGAGCTCAATGAGAGACCGGATTCACCGTCAGGGACAGATTTGAAAAGAGTAGATGTTTGGTAAATAATGGCTTTTTTCACTTGTGTACTTTTTTTGTAAATAAATGAAAAGTTTATGAAATTACCCACCAAATAAGCCTTATTTGAAGAGGTTGCGTTCTTTCAATTTCAACTCAGTGATCGGAAAAGTGTAGCTCGTCGAAGTTTAAAGCGTTTCTCAACAGACCAACTGCTGACGAGACCTTTTACAATAAAATTCTTAAGGATCTATTTCGAATTAGAGTCAGATAAAAACTATGTAATGGAAATTATCATCGAAATTAAGATGCTGTAAGGGAAAATTATTAAGCTTTTTGATGACTACCATCAACCGTATACATAAAAGTTCTGAATTAATACAGAAATACTTAACACAATTGACCCGACTGATAATGTTCAATTAATTAAGATCCAAAATTTGATTCTGTTTAGTTGAGCTTAACGCAGTTCACAGATTGGCCTCTCTAAATTACATTTATTCTACAAAATAATGAAAACTATAAATTTTCCAATAAATCATGAGAAAACCAATACAACAAAAATTTAATTTTAGAGTTGCGACATTAAAGTCTTTGGTCCCTAGTGGATCTTCTTTGAAAACGCGCTAGGGAATGAGTCGATTTTCTCAGATGAGCTAGTAGAAGAGTTGCTGTCTAAGGAATATAAGTGAGGTTGGGTTATAAGTATAGAGGTGAATTTCCACCGCCTCTGGTATATACTTAATGCGACACAATCAGGTATCCGATACCAGCCTTGTTCGCAGTCTTCCTTGGCAACCACAGAACCTCCTTTCTTCCTTGCTTCCTGTCTTCCTCTTTTCCTCCCTTTCGTCTTTTCTCCACTTACCCTTCTCCACGTCAAACATATATTGAGCGACTAGACCTCAAGAGGCCGAAATTTACATTCTTCCTTCATCAGTCTGATTAAGCGAGCCAGAGGAACTTTAACCCTTTGGCCTTTAGATGAGAAATTAACGATGAAAGTCCAGCAGGTTAACTTGATTTTATATTTATAAAAGATTCTTCATTCTTCTTTAAACGGTTTGAATTATTATTAACTATTCATTGGGTTGTTCGGAAAGTAATGTCGTTTTTTTTATAAATTTCGAAGTGATTTTATTAATGCTAATAGTAATAAATATTAATAAATGACAAATTGGCTATTTTTTCGAGAAGAAATAAGTATAAGGAGCGGGCAACCAAAAATTTTACCAATAAGTTTATTGACATCCAATATGTAGAAAAGGTACAAAGAATACTGAGTAATCAAAGTTAGATAACAGTCAAAATACAGATGGTCTGCCTGACTATCCAGACAATGCCACCTACCCTTTGTAATTTGTCTGAATAGTCAAGATGACTATTGTTTTATTATCACTTTGACTATCATGATGGTTGAGTTTACTATACCTAAGATAGATCGATAAGTATTTATTTTATTTACACCATCAGAAATAGTTTTTTTACAACGTCTTAATATTCTTAGATAGACAAGTTGACTCTCTCGATAATCTGGTTTATTATCTGAGGAAAGCAAGTAAGCCCTCTAGGCCCTAGCGAATAGCGTTTTTTTACTATCCAGGATAATCAAGTTGGTAGGCCACACCTGGCTACACTATCTGGAGGGCTGTCCAATAGTCTACACTCTCTCAGACCGAGTCCCGGCTTCAGGTGAAGCTGTGAATTTAAGGTTGTGGAGGCCCTAAAGCTGACTTTCAGTAATCGAAGGGGCTGGAAATTACTGAACTCGACCTAAACTTCGTAGTAGAGAGAGGCAGTCGCCTGACGAATCTGACGATTCGCGGTGAGCACGACCTACAGAGGCGCTGCAATCGCAACCATATGATCGGGTCACGTGGTCTGAAAAGAGTCTCGTTTCAAATATTTACATAGTGACTTCTCGTAATCATTGAAATTATTATGACATCAATTTAAAAAAAGAGTATAGAATGGACGTGCGGTATTTAAAATTATTAGATATTTGTGAATTTGTTAAGGGGACATTTAATAATAGAAA
>JAUESI010000026.1:2404974-2422503 GCA_032275145.1 Synergus laeviventris | reverse complement strand
CCCGTTTTGATCGCGGGAGGCTCAATTAATCTGGTTATTTACTGGTGTGTTTACGTTCTTGGCATTAAAAATTATTATATTTCTTTTAAAATTTAAATATTTTAATTAATTGTTAGAATATTGAGAGCGCCTATGTATTTGTATACATGTATGAGACTCTGGGTCAAGGTTGTTTTGCTCTCAGTGCGCGACTGGCCTCTGCTGGCTTATGAGTGCTTGTTTGTTTAGTCTTAAAAGGTCAAGCGCATAGAAAAGAATGTAGTCTCTAATAAAATTAAAGACTCTATATTATATGAACTGAGTACTATTATTTAAACAATCACCCTGCCCATACTTCCATCAGGTTATGGGCCCAGTACGCTTCCACTGCGCGAGTGAGTGTAAATTGTGAAAAACAGTTTTTAACAAATAAAATACGCGGCAGAATTTAAACTCTTTTCTTGAAGGTTTCTTGTGCACCTGTGAAAGAACACATCTCGTCGCCGTGTTACGCAAGGGTGACATAAAGCATTTACTGATTTCTAATAGACAGGAAAACGAAAAGGACATGGAGGATAAGGGAGGACAGAGTGCACCCGTTGAAATCAACACAAAAGGTATGAATTTGCAGGGTGAGTTAAAACAAAGAACTCTCGAGTAATCTTTAACGATTTTGTAACTCTAACGATTTTAAATGTTTAAACAAATATCCTTAATGGTTATGCATAACATTTGGAAAAGAAAAAGCGAATAAAGATAAAAAAAAATAAAATAAAATAAAGAACGAAGTATGATTTCATGGTATAAACGAAATTGTAAATTAAGCTTACTGACGATGTGTAAATGTTACGAAAATAATTATGTATATACGAAAGCGCTTAATAAATGCTTTTCTTTCTAGAAATGAACGAAGACAGAATTTTTCTGGACTTCGTGAAGAAGTTTACTTTAATTTTCTGTATGGATGAGAATCACGAAATTGAGAAAATCACATTAAAAGTCAAAGGACAAAATGTTCTTTTCTGCACTGAGCATGGAGCACAGTATAAAGAAGGTGTGTGACTCATAATTCTCAATTGTTTTTGAATTTTTAAAATATAAAATAATTACACTAAATATTTCTGCCGGGTCACTCGTGAAATGGTTGGCGCCGTGCGTTTGCCATTGTGGGAGAGACTAGAGTAAGTGCGAAAGCAATTTTGAGTTCAAATGTGGACGTATTTACTTGCTTCGGCTTAGTCATGCTTGTTGTTCGGTCAGCCAAGCTAGAAGCATAGTCCTATTGGTATTTAATAGATAAAATAATAATGTTTATCCACTTCGATAAAACGATTATGGACGAGGACGAATGGACAACCATTTGCGGCATGCTACAACGTACGAACGAGAGAATATGGATTTAGAGATACCGAGGACGACAATCCGGCAAGAAATAATTACAGATTTTACAGAGGAGGAGATAAGGTTTTTGGAAACTGAAGATGGTCTAATTAAACAAAACGATAACGATATGAACGATAAGATGATCCCGGCGGATCCTATAGTTCAAATTATAGGGAAACCTAAAATTAAAAACATAGAAAAAGTCCTTCCGAACAATGAAACCTTGAACGAGCAACTAACTAAAATGACAAGGACTGTATCCAAACACTACCTCAATAATGTCCCTGTCAATGATTTTCAAAATGAACACGAAACGAACGGAACTAATAAAACAAATAAGAACGAGCCTGTACGTCTGGAGACGAATGCTACAGGAGAAACGACTAATAGAGGGGAGGAACGAAGTGAACAAAAGGTTTTGAAGTTATTAACGAAGTTTGCGGCACTATAACAAAACTTATGAATCAATATGGAGAATTGCTAATAAGCATCACAAACACCATGAAAAGCATGGAGAAAAACCAAAAAATGATTAACTTCTGAGTTTCAACGACAACAAAACTAAAGGATTGAAACAAGTCGTGGATGAGATCTTGGAAAAACTCAGTCTGAAGAAGGATCTGGTGATGGGAATGCATCTCTAAACGAAAATGTAGAATTAGAAAATAAAATTGCATCTTTCGTGAGAAAAGAGTTTGAAAAGTTAGGTTTGAAGGAAAATACATTTGAAAAAGATAAGTCAAAATAGCTCATGAACGAAATTAAAGATACAATTAAGTTTGAAATAATTAATAAAGAATCCGGAACTAAACGTGATTATAAACTCACTGCACAAACAAAGTTTGAACATTTTTATGACTATTTCTCATCAGAACTTAGAACAAACGATTTTTTATATATAATTGACTCGAATATAAAGCCAAATAGTGAACCTGACGAAGCAACAATTGAATCATTCAAAAGTTGTCCACTTGAAAAATCCGGTAGAAATACTAAATAAAATTAAAGAATTTAAACGATGTGAAATAAATTTGACTTCCGTATCAATCAGAAAACAACTTTATAGTTTACAATATGTACCAGGAAAAGATAAAGCCTCAGAATTTTGTGATAAATTTGAAGAGGTCATTAGAAATTTCGAAAACTTACCTGAAACGAATCTTTTCTCTGACGAAGAAAAACGAGATGCATTCTATAATGCCATTATGGCAACAGTTCCTGAGGTGCAAGCAGTCGAATTCATGACTAAGAGTACTACTGGTAAAAGTCTGAATTACGACCAACTAAAAACATTTACCCTTCAAGCAGAAGCCAATAAAAACCAAGGTTTAGCGGCATGTCCAAGAGCTGTCCTCAAAACTCAAAAATGAGAACCTAAAGACAGATGCTTTGAATGTGACGATTATGGTCATTTTGAACGAGACTGTCTTTACAAGGGCAGAGGGTTAAAAAAATGTTACGAGTGCAACGAATTCACGACGCACATAGCCGCATAGTGCACTCAAAGATTGGCACAAGAGAAAATAAAAATTTGGGCTGGATGTGGACAATTGTGTTCAAAAACCAACAATCGATATGGAAATTTTAAACGAAACAATACAGAAGGAAAATTCTATAATAACAAAACACGGGGCTTTAAACGAAAGTTTTATGATAATGAAAGAGGTAACGATCTAAAGAAACCAAAGATAAAACTATTAATAAAAATATCTGAAGAATTATAATTGAAGGGAATTGAAATTGTTAACTTTTATGACTTAATTAATAACTACTGATTAAACATTTTATATCAAACTCTACATATCTCATGCAAATTCGATGAAATCTTGAATTTTAGCGAAAACGAGTTATCTCCTTACGAACGCGTAAAGTCATTTCTGCGTAGTTGCATTCATTTAGGTATATACCTATAATATTTTTTATTTCGAAATTTGCAATTTAGCTTCATTTGTTTTATTTCAATACATGCTGGATCAATGGATAATACTGTTACTCACTTGCATCGCTTCAGGATGCGGATTGTGCATGTAAATCAAAGGTGTAAATGATGCATTTACTGGTAATTTTACACCGACTAGAGGTCGCAGGCGGTACGGACTACTTACACTTATGCCTCGCACCTGAAACAAATATATAAATATTATAAATCATAAATTCCCTAACTTTTAGATAAATTTCCCTGAAAAAAATGTATTGAGAATGTGAAAGGAAAATTTATGGAAACACAGTGAGGCGGGCTGTTTTAGGGAGTCGGAGAGGGGCAAAATTTATAAATATTGTTGACCGTGTGACTTGATCCCCTCGAGAATAATAAAAATAGAATTGTATTGTTATAATTTATATTATAGTCAGTTCTGTTCTGGTTATCGTTATGAGCAGTCGTTCAATATCTTGTACTCTCAACTTAAAATAAAACTTTAATTTTGAGATTTGGATTTATTTATCCTCACAGATAAGAAGTAGGATAAACTCAATTCGCGCGTGCCGTGGAAAAAAATCGAAACGGTATAAAGTGATCGGGACAAAGTGCGGAGATAATGTCATCACGAAAATCTTCCCGAAAAACGAAAAGGAGCCCTTCGTTGCGAAAGTGATTTTGCCAGGCTGGCTGAAATTTTGTCAGATATTGTGTCTACAGGTTCGAGACGATCGAATTATATTAATGAAAAGGTATTACCTGAATTTGGCCCTGAAAAGAAAAATTTTTCTGCAAGTGATTGGGTGAAAAAAGTTAACACATGCGGTGAAATGTACGACTAGGATAATAAAACAAAATTGTATCCGGCTATCTTGAAGTTAAAAGGAAACTCGAAACTATGGTATGATGGATTGCAGAATTCACTGCTATCTTAGGAGGTCTTTTCCTTAGCATTAGATAGACGATTTCCTGGGGAAGAGAGTTTTGGAAAACGAATGGAAAATGCGGTAAATTATAAAAACACACCCGGTCAGGATCTTCAGACATACTGTTTTGTAAAATTAGGAAAAATTAATTAATTAAAGCTAAAAATTTCCGAAGATAAAATAGTCGATCTAACCGCTCATGGTATCCATGATGAGTCTATTCGCACAATTGCATTAGCAGCTCGCAATAGAACCGTTGCAGATTTAAATAAATATTTAAGCGGTTTTCAAAATGATTTCAACACGAAAGAAGTAAAAGATTTAAAAGTAACGAAAGATTCCAAGCGCGCACACCCTAATTATAATGAATTAGAGAAATCAAAAACACCTTCAAACGATGGATGCTTTAAATGCGGAAAAAGGGGCCATATAAAGCATTTCTGTCCAAATCTTGAAGAGCCCAATGTAAGGAAAATTCTGTCAGGAAGACAATTTGAAAAATCAGAAACCTTATCAGAAAAACGAGTCAAATAGAAAAAAATGTAAATTTTGTAATATTGTAGGACATACAGAGGATCAGTGTTATAAGAAGAAAAATAAACAAAAGAAAAATAAGACACAATAACTACCCGCCGGTGAAGCGGAATCCTCATCGATTCAAGAGGTAAAAGCAGTAAAAATAAACAAAAATCTGAAAATGTGTCGTGTTAACAACGAAGAAATATTATGCTCGATAGATTTGGGCAGTGACTGCTCTATTATAAAAGAATGTCAGGCTCGATTATTAAATTTAAAATTTAAAGATCCGAACGAGATTTTGTCAGGGTTTAATAATTCCTTAGTCATTCCACTTGCGTATTCAAAAATCAAATTAATTATTGATTATATTGACCTAAAAATAAAAATCTTTATTGTGCCAGATGACCAGTTGTCAGAAAAAATTTTAATAGGTAAAAATATGCCATTATAAAGTCGGGAATTAAAACTATCACGGACGACTTGACTACTAGATTTGTCTTGACAAATAATACAGATCTATTAGGCGAGACAAACCATAATATTGTCGTAGAAAATTTAGACACGTTAAAAACTATAGAAGGAAAAGACACTCGAAAAAATTCGCGAAAATTACTGGTTCAAGAGTATGAGACGATTTGTTTCAAAGTACATCAAGGCTTGTTTAAATTATCTCTACTATAAATCAACATCAGGACGAAAAGCAGGTTTTCTCCATCCTATTTACAAGGTCTCAATTCATTTACATACGTTGCACCTTGATCATGTTGGCCCATTTATCCGTTCAAAGAACAAAAATACTCAAATATTATCGATTATCGACGGATTTACCAAGTTTTGTATCCTCGAGCCTATACGCAGTACAAAGACTAAATGTGTCACTAAAGCACTCGACCAGTTATTTGCATTATTTGGAGTTCCTACACGGATAATAACTGACAAAGGAACAGCATTTACGTCACACACATTTAAAGCCTTTTGTCAGGAGTATGGAATGAAGCACATTGTAAATGCTGTTGCAACACCAAGAGCCAATGAACAATGCGAAAGATTGAAATCGCACTGTGCTAAATTCATTGGCAACAACCTGTGCTGGAAAATCCGAAGACACATGGGATAAACATGTGAAGAAGGTTCAGAGTGCAATAAATTGCACCATCAACAGAACCACGAAGAGGAGCCCATTTCACCTTTTTTTGGGATATAAACCTAGAGGGGTAGCAGATGCAGTTTTATCTGGAGAAATTCAAGCGATTCTTGACCAGCTAGATCTTTGCGAGCTAAGAAGAGAAGCCAAGCGGTCTACAGATTCCGCTCAATTAGAGCAGAAAAGGAGGTTCGATGCACGTCGATTCAAACCGCCTCATCACAACGTGGGGACTTTGTAATGGTAAAAGCCAGTCCGATAGCAACTGGAGAGAGCATCAAATTGGCGGTTAAGGCAAAAGGGCCGTTCAAAGTAACTGTGGCAGTAGACAGTCTTCAAAAATGGGTCACATTTGATGCCATGGAGTAGACTGGTAAGTTGGATTGTACCAGATTCTAGAAACAACTAGAACTTTGGCAAGACTGTTGACCGGGGTCAAGTCTAGAGTTCTCAGCCATGATTTCTGGTCAGGACCATGCAAATTCTGAGTTCCTAGGCGGAGGCTGAGACCAAGAGCAGTCGGAGTCAGGACGATCTTGCATTGTAGTGCCTATCTACCTTATTACACAAAAAAAAAAGAAAATAAGAAAAAAAGCATCTATTTGTTATAGTGTACCAGACTTAATTTCGAGGACGACTATATGGTCAGGGAGGCCGAATGAAGTGAAAATTTATAGAAACACATTGAGGCGGGCTGTTTCGGGGAGTCGGAGAGGGACAATATTTATAAATATCGTTGACCGTGAGACCTGGTCTCCTCAGGAATAATAACAATGGAATTGTATTGTTATAATCTATATTATAGTCAGTTCTGTTCTGGTAGTCGTTATGAGCAGTTGCTCAGTGTCTTGTACTCTTAACTTAAAATAAAACTTTAATTTTGAGATCTGGATTTATTTATCCTCACAAACGCGAATAAGTTTTTAATAATGCACTAAAATTAAAAGTGAAACAAGCCCATCAAATTTACTAAGTTTTTAACGAATCTAAAGTAACAGAAATTGAAATAGATACTTATATTTATGTATTGATATTGGGAAATCCTTTCAAAATATTATTAACAGTAGCAAAAATTAGCGAGCTAATCTTTTGTCACTCTTTTGAAATCACTTAAAATTGGTAAAAATCTCTAAGATTCCTAGAAACCATTTAAAATTCTTTAAAATTTCACGAAAACCTTCAAAATTCATCCTACTTTATTATTATTTATGTATCAATTTATATTTGCCTTGACAAATTTTTTTTTTTCGTTAAGGGAGTACCCTCGGTAATAGAATTACAAATGAGAATCATTTGATATTTGGATGGTAGTTGTATTAAAGTGCACTAAAGCTCTGGTTAATATTTTGGAACCTTTCAGAGCTTCTTAATCGAGAAATCAACGATATCTGCTTGGAAAAGTATTATTCAGAACCTATAAGAGAAAAAAAAATGTTTGTTGTAAATTTATAAATGACATCTTCGAACTGAAGATATGGCAACGTCGCATCCGCTCCACGTGCTTTAGTTTATCCACGAATTTCAAATGACACACATATTCATATTCATATTGACAAAGCGACGTTGCCAAATATACGACTGTAACCACGTGAATCAATAGCAAGTCGAAGCGTTCTCTCAATTGACTACGACGTATCGAGGGTTTTTCCTTAAGATTAACGTTACTTCCCTGACATATGACCACCCTGTTAGATTATGAATCTCTGCTCTTCTCTAACCTCTTTTTCTTCAAATCGCAAAGTTGAAATTCAAACCTGATTATATTCATTATCATGTCAAAAAATCACGAGTCAAAAATTCTCACCTCGCTCTCATGTATACTTATAAATTACAACAGAATAAAAATATGGAACTTGACATTTCAATAAAATTCTAGTTAAGAAAGGATAACGTACCTGGTACTTTACAGTTCCTTCGGACGTATAAATAAATAAGTGACTGTCAATTTCTCCTTCCTCCCTGCCTAAAAAAACGACATTGAATGTCGTATTTCCAAGTGGTGGAATTACCTATATTGATGAAATTTAATTTCAATTTATAGTGCAACATGTTCTTCAATACATTTAATATAAGGTACATTTGTTACACTTATCGTGCGTTATAAGACCGCTTTTTCTATGACCGTTTTCACGCACGTGCTGGGTTCATAGTTTATATATACGGTCTTGAGAGTTGACCTGAGACTGCTCGCTCGTTTCTTTAAATCCGGTTCAAATTGGATTTTTAATGCCCTCACTATATGGCTGTGTACGCCCGAGACCGGTCTTATAACGCGAGATGAGTGTATTCCTTTTTAACTCTCCCAGTTCTAAGTTATTGATAGACCACCAATTCTTGACTCCCTTAATATTAGTAATGTAATTTATTATTAAACGAAATGTATATTGAAGTAGAAAATTTGATGAACAGCGATTACTTACTTTGTCCTGAAAGAAGGACGAATGAAAGTGCTGCGTACTTCCGAAAATGGAATTGAGATTAATAGTTTTGTTATTATCTTTGTTGAATAACGTCACGATTTCTTGGTGAGGAACTCCGAGTTGTCTATTATAATAAA
Source organism: Synergus laeviventris (assembly GCA_032275145.1). Classification (NCBI taxonomy): domain Eukaryota; kingdom Metazoa; phylum Arthropoda; class Insecta; order Hymenoptera; family Cynipidae; genus Synergus; species Synergus laeviventris. The sequence goes on along the minus strand of JAUESI010000026.1, from coordinate 2,414,077 downwards.
GAGAAAACTTATTTTGGATACTAATCCGAAAAATGTTTGGCTTCTTACAAAATAAATTTTTAATATCATTATAAATTGTGTTGTATTTATATGATTGAATTCTTATAAAGGGTGTGCAACATATTTTTCAGCATTAAGGTTGTTGCAAATTTTTCATAAAATATGCATAAGCTCCAAAAAAAGGCGAAATCTGTAGATTACTCTAATCTACCATGCATTCGTAGAAAATGTTCTGAGGCCGCAAAAATACACGGTTTGATATGCCATTTGTTTGAGGGGAGGGGGTTTCTCAATATTGCGCACTCTTTATCTCTTCAACATCAAAGTATTGTCGGTAACCTTCTGTCACCCATACATTTAAAAATTCTATTTTAGCCAGACTAATTAGTTTTTTCAAAAAGTAGTCAGACAGCGACCTGCCTCATATTGAGAAACCCCTACTGCGAAACGGCACTTCAAACTGTGTATTTTTGCGGCCTCAGAATCTTTCCTACGTCTGCATGGCAGACTGGCGGAATAAAGTAATCCACAGCAATTTTTTAATTTTGAAAACTTTGCACTAGCCTTAAATTGTTTTGAGTTAAGTTGAGTTTTACAGTTCAAGCTAAATTAGGTTAATTTAAACTTTTGAAAAATTAAACTAGCTGAAGCAAGGAAGCCTTACAAAGTATGCGCCTCGGATTTCGATGAAACTTATAGACAACTTGTAGGGTATTGAAATCTATAAGACCTGTATTTTTTTATCTGCAGAAAAATGTTAAAAGGCAGTGATGCAGCCCCTGAAAGTTAGAACTCTCAAGTGGTGATTAAATTGGTTCACATATAAAAAGGAAATTTTTCATTTGGAGCCAATTGCAAAATTTTCACCATAGTGAGAAATGAAAGTGATAATTTTTTCGACATTCTAAAATAAAGATAAGATAAATAACATAATTCTAAAAGAGTAAGTTAACGTATCTTTACATTTTTTCTAAAAATGCTTTCACAAGACGTAACCACCCTTATTTTTTCAACCACCCTCAACGTTTCAGATCAACTCTTTAATTTAAAGTGGGTAAGTCAAACTTAAAAACTACATATTATGCAAACACCCAATGAGGCTAAATTTGAGCAAAAAAATTGAAAAACTATGTGAACTCGATCTCGAGTGTTTTTCATTTAATTGTATTTATATTTTTCCGTGCTCATTTGTTGAGCATTTGTTGTTTTATTCGATAAATTTCTCATACAATATCTAATTCTAATCGTGCAATAAAATAAGGAGATAAAAAATTCAGTAATTTCTGGTAATAGGAATTATTTGAAAAATAGTTACGTAACAGATATGTAACATCAGTATAACAGTTATGAAAAATGAATGTAACTGTAAAAGTTAATATAAGGTTTGAAATTTTCTTGAACGCCATGTTTCTTGATATTCAAAAAAATTCATGAATATTATAGGTCGAACAATTTATCTCAAAGCAAGGAATCGATGCTTTTTTTTATTTATCCATTTTTGTGCTTATAGTCTTTTATACGAAAAAAGTCAAAGTTTCTTTTCCTCATAGAGGAAACATTAATATTATAGAATATTTGATTCGTCTCAATAAAAAGAATAATTCTTCACCTTATATCAGTTAAAATTTATGATAATTTGAAGAATTTTAGTTGAAAAATTAATTTTTCAAAATTATAAATAATTTATATATAATCTTTACATAAAGTATATATAATATATGGGAGATTTTTTCTCAAGTGTACCTACTTTTGAAACCGATGTCATCCGATCGGGCTCAAACTTGCACAAAGTTTACTCCTATTAGGTAGTAGTTATCACACAAAATTTGAATGAAATAGATGAAAAACTTGCTCTTTCGATTGATCCTATGCATTTTTTCAAAAATTAAAATTGATTTTTTCTCCAAACACGATTTTTTTTTCTTTTTTTTTTTGGCTTAAAAGAAAGCTTAGGCTTTTTCCTATAAGACTATGCAGATTAGAAAGTGGGCCTTGAATATTTTATTTATTAAAATAAGCGTTGAGTACTTCAGAAAACGCATGACGCTGGCGCTGAAGCCCCGCGATGGTATTGTTTTTACGAAAATTAATAATATATGCATTTTACAGGGTTGTAAATTTGTGTAAATTTCTCAATTGTGCGTATTATTAAAAAGAATTATTACAATTAAATCTTTTTTATAGGCATCTATTGTTGGCTACAGAACGGGCAAGGTTTTGCTTTTTGTTTATTCCTAAAATCGGTATTGTTACATATGTTGCTCAGCAAAATATGACAATAAGGAAATTCTGCAACACGAATGTTTCCTAAATTGGAACGAGCATGGAAGCTGACATAATAGCTGAACGATTCAAGCAAAGTTTGCCCATGTACAGGGTAATATATAAGGAACTTAGGTACAACTCTTATTTTAATATTTTAACTTTATAACATTTTTCCTGCAATATTTTCCAAAAACTGCTTCAACTATAATCAAAATATTTAATTTCTTATTTATTTGCAGGCGATGGAAATAGCGTTCATAAGAGGTTGACGGATATTAATCCATATGGTCCTTTATGTCACGTGCAAAAAATAGAATGCAGGAATCATTTGTCACGAAATTATTGTAACAAATTAAAGGAAATTGGCTGCAAAACTTAACTAAGGTACACCTTGACGACAAGGAAAATTTTACGTGCTAATCTTATACGCTTCCGAGGCGCTGTAACAAAAGCAATAGAGTATCGCCGAAGTCAAGATGGTACCACAGCTGATAAGGTTGCAAATTTACGAAAAGATGTACAAAACAGCATGCATCACATATTTGGACAACGTGATACATGCGATTCTTATTTTTGCTCGGGATCAAAGCATGGTGTGATAAACATGGTACTAGAGCTAAAGAAATCGAATATGTATGATGACATTATGATCGTCAATCGACGTGTCATGAATAATGCAACAAGCCTTCTGCATAATGTCAATAATAACGTCTGTGAACAATTCAAGCGTTATTAACAAATTTTTGAGTGGCAAAGGAGTAAATTTTGCTTTGAGAGGATCTTATGCAACTCGCTGTGAAGGTGCCGTGATATCTGCCAATACCGGTGAATTTTTTACATCAACTCACGAGGCCATGTTAAATAATAGTGATTCTGGCTATATGACCAGAAAATTTGAAACTAGCAAAAAACGAGCCACAGAAAAACATAGAAAACGCAGAAAAACTCAGGACAAAACTTAAAAAAATTATGGTTTAGTTGAAATCGACGAGATGGATCCTGAAGATTTTCAAAAAAAGAAGGAAGAATTTTGGCACAAGGAATTTCAAAAGGAAAACGTTGACCTAGAAAAAATACAGTAAGATACAGTCGGAAAATCTAATATTAACTGTGGATGACGGAAAGAAAGAAACGGTAAACAGCATCCAATTGAAATGGAGCACGGTATTGAAATGGAGGATACTGCGAAAAAAATATTAGCAGAAAAACATGGAATCATCGTGAAGGACTCTGGACTAGTCACAGATATTGACCAAAAAAAAATTTTTGGAGCGAGTCCAGGTTAGTTTAAATATATAAAAAAAATTAATTGTATTAGATTTGTGTAACATTTAAACCCATTTATAAAAATTTTCAGATGAAATATTTTAATAGTGTTGATGGTAAACCGATTCTGAAACCAACAAGCCATTATTACTTTCAAGCTCAAGACCAACTGCACATCACTAAAAGAAAACAGTGTTATTTTGTGATTTGCACAAAAAATTTTATAACATTCGAAGTTATTCTGAAAGATGATGCATTTTGGGAGCAGAAGATGAAATGTGATCTAATAAGGTAAGTCTCTTAATTCATGTACACATTAGTTAAATATAAAATATTACTCGGATTATTAAACGTATTAAATAAATTTAATATTTTGAGGTTCTATTATGACTGCCTTCTTCCACAGATTGCGAATCCAATGTGTCCAAAACGTTTGGAGAAATCAGACATAAAAGATCCGCAAGGTCGAGGTTCAAAATCCAAAGTATAAAAAGTCATCAGCAAATCATTAGGCCATCTGATTCGCGTCAAAACAAGAGATTTTTATTTTCTTAACATTATAATAATCATACTTACCTTACTTTTCTTTTCAATACATTAATCATATAGATCAATTTGATTCGTCCCGACACAAAGAATCTTTATTTCCCTCACATCAGCTTTAAATTTTTATTATTTGAGAAATTGTAGTCGAAAATTTATTTTTGAAAGTTACAATTAATCACAACTTTCTTATTTTACAATGTTATATGTATAAGCTTTGAATTTTGATGATTAGAAATTTTATCAATTTATCTGTACATGTTCTCATTGCATTACAGAATCGTTAAAAGCGTGACAAACAGACTTCCGGATAATTTTCAGGACATTATATTATAGATTTTCAAATAAATCTTTTTTTTTTGGAAAATATATTTTGTCACCTATGAGCAAGCAATATCTTGCTATCACAAAGTTATATTAAAATATATAAAATAATCTGCTTTAATCCTTCTTCGTTTCATTTCTCTTTTAAAAAAGTCATCAACAAAACATTGTTTTGCAATCTAATATTGTCGTGCTATCATAAAGTTATAATATATTAAAATATATGATATAATCTTTGTTGTGCCCATTTTTGCTCTAACCACTTTTTGTCGTTTTCATTCTTTCCCTCGAATAATTAGTAATTTTTTACTAAAACTACTAAAAATTTGAAATTTACAAAAAGAAATAATGAAATACAACTACTTATTAGTTGAATCCTTCTGTAGAGTGAATAGTGGTTCATTTTTCACTAATTTAAACTTAAAAAGATAATTTTATAAAAAGCATTATAAATTTTAACATTTAAAATTAAAGTAAATGCGCGCGCGTTCGATCTTGTTTAGATAAATTTAAATTCATTCGATGCAGAATTGAATCATCTTTCAGGCTCTTAACCTAAATGGATGATTTTAAACATTTATCTTGTATATATTTCTTAAAAACTTTTTCTATTGTCGTATACTACTTAGTAATTTAGCAACAGGCTACCTGCCGCTGTGAGGCTTCTGTCCTTGCCTGATCCTGCTTGGTTGCCGCGTGCGGCACACATATTATTGCGGACCATTTTTTCAGACTTTTTTTCGCATGTACCCTTTTTTGCCGAAAATATTCTTGTACTAATTGTCTGTCAAACAATTTTTTTTCACTGGAAAACTCCGCCATTGGAAGCGTGCTTATCATACTTCTGCCTCTCTCGCACACAGCCCTCTTGAATGAATCTAAATTTACCTGAACAAGATCGAACGCGCGGAATGAACGGCATGAACGCTTGTCAGGCGACATTATGCACCCAAAAATGAACAGATTTCGAAACAACAAATTTAGGGTCTTTAATTTATCAAATTCTCACAATTTTCATTACCAATTTTCATTACGAAAATGATAAGTTTTTTTTTCATTTTCGAATAAATAATCCAATTTTTTTACTTATGCAAGTGTATATCATTCGATGCAGAATTTCAAGAAACGTGTAAATTTTTTAATGGCTAGAGAAGTATTTTTGGGAAGTTTTTTAAAAACTTAAAAATTTTGAACATCTATTTGGTGTTTGAGGGAATCGGTTGTTACCTGCTTAGAAAGCAGGTGTCGAACGATATTCAACTGACATTCAGTGTCTCCTCAATCAAAATGTAAAATTTTCATTACTTTTGAAATTTAGATTACGAAAATGATAAGCTTAGTCGGGCTCTTATTTTTAATTTTTTAATAAATATTCAAAAATTAAAGACAAATCTTATTCTAAATATAGTAACTTGTTCGTAAAGAATTAATCTACGTCGGATAGGTTTTAGATTTTTGAAATGTGCATCTCAATTCAAGTAATTTGACTTTAAAAGTAGGCTAAATTTGCGCACTTATATTTTTTTTATAAAAAAAAAAAAATAAAAATTTTAGTTCCTACCCGACATAGATTATTCTTTTGTGAATCCAAGCATACCAAATACGTTATATTTTATAATCAACTTTCAGAGTGAGAACCAAGGAGCTTAATGCTTCTAAAAGGCCCTGTACACCCGTGGGAACTACGAGTTGAGTGTGCCTGAGAGACAGAAGTATGATTAGCACGCCTTCAAGGGTGGAGTTTTCCAGTGCAAAAAAAATGTTTGACAGCCAATCAGTATAAGATATTTTTGGCAAAAAAGGCTACATGCGAAAAAAATTCTGAAAAAAATGGTTCGCAATAACATGTGTGCCGCACGCGGCAAAACCAAACAAGATAAAGCAAGGACTAAACTCGCACAGCGGCAGGTAGCCTTTTGCGGCGGCGAATGAATCTAAATTTACCTAAACAAGATCGAACGCGCGCGCATTTACTTTCATTTTAAATGTTAAAATTTATGATATATTTTATATCTTCTCACCTAACACATGTAATTATATTATTTATCTTCAGATTGAGTTTCACTTGAATAACAGTTACATGATATGAATTTTAAAACTTAACCAATCCTACGGAAAAGAACATAAAGTTTATGTTTTTTACACAACTTTTATGTGCCCACTGCCTAATTGGTGAGGTAGTATAATTAAACAACTGTATTTATTTATGTGCGAACTAATTTGCAGAGAAAAAAATGGTCCAATGTATATTATTCATATTTTTTCCGCCGAAAAATCAAATGAGGTTATTATTTTTTCCGTATCTTGCATTTGTAAACAATTTGGTGAAATACAAATTCTTTAAATACTATCAACTTTTTCATCAATATGTACGGTTGAATTTTAAAGAATTTTTATCAAACGAAAAAGGTGGCACTTACACGGTTATGTCTCAAAAGTTTGTTTAAAAAATGTCCATATGGTAGTAGTAGTAGTAGTAGTAGTTATCGAACCAAATTTGTATGAGATCGGTCAAGAACTTGTCGAGTTGGGGGTGGTGAAAGTTTTGGGATTTTCGTGAATATCATGTATTTCGGTGATTTTTAACTCTTGTAATAGCGATGAAAAAAATTTTATCTACTACATTTTCGATAGAGTTTTTCACGCTCTTTCGATTGGTCCTATGCATTTTTTCCAAGAATAAATTAGACTTTTTCTCCAAAAACGATATTTTTTTCTTTTTTTTTTTTGGCCCTAAAAGAAAGCTTAGGCTTTTTCCTATAAGACTATGCAGATTAGAAAGTGGGCCTTAAATATTTTATTTATTAAAATAAGCTTTGAGTACTTCGGGACGCGCATGACGGTGGCACTGAAGCCCCACGGTGCGCCGTGATATGCCTTAATGGTATTGTTTTTACGAAAAGTAATAATATATGATAGTATATTTAATCGCTCTCTGCATTTTACAGGTTTGAGACTATCATTATTTAAATGCCTGCATTACGTTCACTGACGAATTTTGAAAAAATTTTGAATTTTAGAAAATCAAATTATTGAATAAGAGGTCGGGTCAAAAATACGCGTCCTGAAGTACTCAACGCTTATTTTAATAAATAAAAAATATCAGGCCCACTTTCTAATCTAAGCTTTCTTTTTAGGCCAAAAAAAAAAGAAAAAAAATCGTTTTTGGAGAAAAAGTCAAATTCATTTTTTGAAAAAATGCATAGGATCCATCGGAAGAGAGTGAAAAACTCTATCGAAAATGTATAAGATAACATTTTTGTCATCCCTATTACAAGATTTGAAAATCGCCTAAATACATGATATTCACGAAAATCCCAAAACTTTCACCCCCACCAATTTGACAAGTTTTTAACCGATCTAATTTAAATTTGGTGTGATAACTACTACTACCCAATAAGACTAAACGTTGCGCAAGTTTGAGCCCGATCGGATGACATCGGTTGCAAAAGTGGGTACACTTAAGAAAAAATCCCCCATATGTTTTTTATAAAATTATCTTTTTAAGTTCAAATTAGTGAAAAACGAACCACTATTCACTTTCCAGAAGGATTCAACTAAAAAGTAATTGTTCTTCATTATTTGGTTTTGTAAATTTCAAATTTTTAGTAATTTTAGTAAAAAAATTACTAATTATTTGAGGGAGAGAATGAAAATGACAAAAAATTGGCACAACAAAGACAATATCATATATTTTAATATACTATAACTTTAGGATAGCACGACAATATTAGATGGTAAAACGTGTGTCACGCTTTTAACGATTCTGTAATGCAATGAGAACGCGTACAGATAAATTGATAAAAGCTGATGTGATGAAAATAAAGATTCTTTTGGTCAGGACGAATCTATTGACCTATATGATTAATGTATTGAAAAGAAAAGTAAGCTAAGTATGATTATTATGAATATTATAATGTTAAGAAAATTAAAATTTCGTGTGTTGACGCGAATCAGATGAAAATATTTTCGAAAAATATAAAATGCGAAAATGTCAAATTCTAAATAATCTTGACATTTAGATTACGAAAATGATACGGTTTTTTTCATTTTCCAATAAATAATACAATTTTTTTACATTTAAAAGCGTATATCATTCTATGTAGATTTTCAAACAAAATAAATTTTGTAATGGCTAGAGAAGTATTTTTGGGACGTTTATTAAAAACTTTAAAATTTTATACATCTATTCTGTTAAGTTTTTAAATTTTTGATATGTGCACAACAATTCGATAAATTTATCTTTAAAAATAGGATAACTTTAAGCACTCATATTTTTAATATAAACAATATTTTTGCTTTGAAAATTTAGACGAGTAGATTATTCTTTTATGAATCCAAGCATACCAAATATGTCATATTTTACAATAAACTTTCTGAGAAAAAAGGTAAACACGAAATGTTTACAAAAAGGCCCTAGCTGAGAGACTAGCCCTAGAGGTCTTCGAGGAGATGAAGAACTGTGTCGTGGACCGAATTCTGGACTCTTCGGAAGAGGGGGTGATTCCTAGGTTCCGCGCCTGAAGCTAGCTTACGGGTCTCAGGTGCGGCTTGTACGCCCTGAGGATCTCGTCAAGCGAATGAAGTAGACGGTAAGGGTACCACTTTCGCAGAGGGAGGCAAGTTGCAATACGAGGGTGGATTGATAAGTTTCCGGCCTGACCAAGAAAAACAACGTTTTTAAGAATTTTTTTTTTTTATTTCT
>JAUESI010000026.1:2328152-2340606 GCA_032275145.1 Synergus laeviventris | reverse complement strand
TGCAATGTGCATGAAGCTATACACAAAACTGTAATCCTTCACAAAAAACGATTGGCAGTGTTTGAAACATAAATCAAATAAAATAAAATTGAATAAAAATGAATATGTTATATAGCAGATAGCTGTTGTGTAACGGTTATGTAACGATTATATTCGTGTTATATAACTGTTATATAAAGTTTATATTTCTGTTATATAACTCTGCCACGTTGATAAACTTGATAACTTTTCTCTAAAGTCTAACAAACCTTTCTGATCATCGCTGTTGTGTTCTCCCTTTTCTCCATGGTCAAACTGACGATATCCCTTGTATCCCTTTTCGCCCTCCTCACCATGTTCTTCACGCCTCTCATCATTATAATCCTTTCCACTACCATGCTCATATTCCCCATGATTATCTCCATAACGTCCCAAAGCAACCGGAATATGGTTTCCAATCAGTGCTCCAGGATGTCCATGTCCATATCCATATCCATGTCCATAAACCCCATCATGGAGTTCCTCAAGCCCATGTTCTTCATCATCCAGATGCACCTCATCATCATCATCATCATCATCATCATCAAGATCATCACCATTCTCACGGTAGTCCTCGTAGACCTCAAAGTTCTTATTTTCTCCGACCTCCTTGTCAGCGTAGTAGGGTGCGACGGCCTTGACCTGGGGCCTCACGATTGCGTATTCTGGGACATTAATATTTACAGGCTGAAGGTGTGGCTCCCGAGGTGCGAAGGGAAGGCCCGACCCCAGTTCCGTGTAGACCACTCCGGGTGCGTGGATAGGTTGTAGTGGTGGGGGGAGATGGGCCTGAAGAGGTGCCTGAAGAGGGGCCTGTAGTGTGGAGACGTACTGGAGGGGTTTTGGTGCGTCGTAGTAGAGGTTGCTTCCGTGATTGGTGAACTGGATGTAGGAGGCTGGGAGGCCCTGTTGCTGATTGTACGAATACCCAGAGGCAGAGGTCTCCAGGTCAGCCATCCTCATTTTTGAAACCGTCATCTTCTCGACTCTAGTTGGCGATGCCAAAGTGGAGCCCAAAACTGAGAGGAGGATCATGCCGATGAGGAAGCACATTTTGAGTTGTTTTGTAAACTAATCTTCTTTTAAATTACTGTTTTATTGAATTGACACAAATTCAATTCGATAGTAGTTGTGTTGTATGATAATATAGTATAATAATTGATGATTATACTAAATGGTTGGTTCTATCAATCCACTTGAACACGCACTGATACAAACTGCGAACTGTGTCTAGTGCGAAATCTTGGTTAGACTTTATAGGACCAGACCAAGGACTTGGTATATGTGATAGCGACGGGGCGTACTTCACGGTCGATAAGAATAATTCAAGTACTCGAGGCGTCATTGACAATGCTCCCCTGGCATTCGCACTTTGCGTAATTTCAATCGGGAGGTCGTTGTTTCGAGTTTCAGTTTCTTACAGCGGCACCGTTAACGGATGCGGGTCTGCTGAGTCAAAAGGTTCGGAAAAGTGGTTTTCTTCCTGACCTCGGGCGGTGATGAAATTGATAGTAACCAGGTGGTGACAAGGTCTGAAGGATGCTGAGGCGTGACTCGCGCCGCTGACCAATGTCGCTCGAGCAGTAAATGGCAAATTTCATTTTTCAGTCACTCTAAGTCTCTGGAAGGGTCTTCTTCAGATTAAATATATAATTATATATGTAATAGCTGAAGATTTAAAGCAAAAAAATCACAATTTTAAAAGATTTTTTCAAAATAATTCAAGAGACTTTAAATCATAATACAAATTTTTTAAAAGATCTTTCAAAGATTTGAAAGAATTTTTAAAGAATTTTAAAAGAATTCAATAAAGAGTTACTTATACATTTTCAAATGATATTAAAGAATTTGAAAATATTTGCAAAAAATTCCAGAAAATTTAAGGTTTTTAAAGAGATTTTACAATATTTTAAAGATATCAAGACTACTGAAAGGATTTCCAGGGAATTTGAAGGGATTTCAAGAAATTATAAATGATTTTAAGTAATTTAAAGCAATTTCAAGAGATTTTATTAGAAGTAATTTTAAAGGTCGAATTTCAAAACAATTCAAAACAGCTTTAAGATTTTCAAATAATTTAAAAAGGTTTTTTTAGTATTTCAAGCGATTTTCAATGACAATAAATAATTTCAAATGATTTTAAAAGGTTTCTAAATAATTTAAGAATTTTCATGAGATTTCACAAGATTTCGAGGATATATCACGACATCTAAAACCATTTAATGGAATTGTAAATGATAGTGAACTGTTTTAAAAGAATTTCGAAAGATTACAAAAATTTTTTGTAAGATTTTCAAAACTTGTAAAGGCTTTTGAAAATACTCTAAAGAATTTTATGATTTTCAAGAGAGATTTCACAAGATTTTAAAGATATCAAGACATCTTTTAAAAGGCTTTTTAGATATTTTATAACAGGAAATTTGAAGGGATTTCAAGAAATTTTAAATGATTTTAGGTCATTTAAAGCGTTTTCATGAGATTTAATAAGATTTAAAGGAATTTAAAAATAATTCAAAATAGCTTTAGGATTTTTAAGTAATTTCAAAATATTTTTAAGTGCTTCTAGATATAGCGATTTAAAGTGATATTTGGAAAATTGAAAGGATTTTAAAAGACCACCCAAAAATTTGAGGATTTTAAAGATATTTTAGAAAATTTGATGGGAATTCAAGATATTTTAAATGAATAAAACTATATTTAAAGGAATTCAAAGCGATTTCAGGAGATTTTAAGTAATCCAAAGGAATTTAAAGCGATTTTGAACCATTTCAAGAGATTTTAATGAATAATAAAAAAGTTTAAAAGATTTCCAAAATATTTGAAAGAATTATTAAAGATTTTCAAAATAGTTTCAAGATTTCCAAGTAATTTTTGTTTGGAAAAGATTTCAATGGATTTTAAAAAATTTTAAAGAATTTGAAAAAATTTTCAAAAAATTCTAGAAAATTTAAGGGTTTTAAAGATATTTTACAATATTTTAAAGGTATAAAGGCATCTTAATTCATTTTTACGAATTTCAACAAATATTAATAAATTTAAAGATATTTCTAGTGATTTTAATTAATTCTAACGTATTTCAAGGGTATTTCAAGATTTTAAAGAAATTTCTACTAGACATTTTAAGTTATTTAATAGAGATTTAATAGATATATTTTAAATAATTTTTAAGAATTTCAAGTAATTTGAAGGATTACGTAAATTTAATTTAATTCTCTTCAATTCGTTCGAAATGTCTTAAAATCATTTAAAATCATTCTAAAAACGTCAGAAAATATAAAACAAATAAAATAAAACGAATTTAATAATTTCGAAAATAGTTTCAAAATATTTTTATTAAAAATCCGCGGAAGAATAGTGGTAAGAAAATAATGTTGTTAAATATTTTTCTTGCATTACTAAAAAGTTTATTTGAACAAACACGTATCATGACTTTTATTACTTGCTGTAACAGTAAAACTTCATATATAATACAATGTTATACATATCCATTACATAATGTATTTAATGTTAGCGCACGTGTGTTTATTGATTTTCGTGCGATAATTTGCGCTTACCACTACAAATGATCAAATATTTATAATACTTTACAAGTTGCTGCAATTGCATAACACTTATTTTAGACGTTTTAAAATTTTTGAACAGCATCTCTCAAGTCGGAAAAGTTTCAGCCTTAAGGGTGTTGAAGCACTCGACCAAGAAATAAAATAAGTTACCAAAAAAATGATGAAATCTATAGAATGACACAAATCCCTTTACTTTTACGTTTCAGGTGGAATTAAAGAGATAGATATCCTATCCCTTTCTATCTCCTTGTATATCTAAGATAGAGATACCCCTACCTCCTTTATCTCCTCTGTTCGATCCCTTTCTATCTCTATTGTCCATCCCTTTTTATCTCCATTTCAATTCACATCTTCGCCTTTCTTTTTTAGTTGCAGTTTTCTATCTGCATCTATCCTTTGCCTATTCTTGTTTATGCTTTTCTATCTTCTGAACAATCTCAATTCACGCCTATCTCTTCCAATACCCACTTCTCCATTCCTTCCTATCTCTCGCCTATCTTCTCTATCCTTTTCTATCTCCTTAACAATCTCAATTCACCCCTATCTCTTTCAATCACCACTTCTCTATTCCTTCCTGTCTCTCGACTATTCAAGTCTATACCTTTGTAACTCTCCTTCCGTTTCGTTTATCTTTTCCTATCTCTATGTTAATCTTAATTCGCTTCTATCTATTCAAATCGCCTATTCTCGTCTATCCCTTTCTATCTCCTTAATCTCTTTTTGATCCCTTTTTATCTATTGTTTATTCCCATTTATCTATCTCCATTTCAATTCACATCCTCGCCTATCTTTTTCAATTGCACGTCTCTATCTCTATCTATCTCTGGCCTATCTTGACTATACCTTTCTATCTCTTTAACAATATCAATTCACGCCTATCTCTATCTATTCCTTCCTATCTCTCGCCTATTCTTGTATGGTATATCCCTTTTTGTTTCTATGTCAATCTCAATTAGTTCCTATCTCTTCCAATCCGCACTTCTCTATTCCTTCCTATATGTCGCCTACTGTTGTCCATCCCCTTTTATCTCCTTGTCAATTTTAATTAATTCCTATCTCTTCAATCCCTACTTCTCTATTCTTCCCTATCTCTTTTTTATATCTGTCTACCTCTTTTTATATCCTTGTGAATCACAGTTCGCTCCTAACATACCTCTTACAGTACCCACTTCTCTATTCCTTTATATCTCTTGTAGATATCCGTCTATCCCTTTCTATTTTCTTGTCAATCTCAATTAACTTCTATCTCTTTCAATCCCCACTTCTCTATTCATTCAAATCTCTCGCCTATTCTCGTCAATACCTTTCTATATCCTTGTTAAATAAAATCGCTTATATCTCTTTGAATCTTCACTTCTATCTCTCGTCTATTTTCTATCTCGATGTTAATCTCAATTCGCTCCCATGTTTTCCAATCCTCATTTCTCTATTCCTCCCTATTTCTCATCTATTCTCGACTATACCTTTTTGTCTCCTTTTCAATTTCAATTTGATCTAATCTTTTTCATTACCTAATCGCATCTGTACCTTTGTATCTACTTGTCAATGTCAATTCCCTTCTACCTCTTTGAATCGACAGGTCTCTATCCCTTTCTATATCTATTTCAATTCACATTCACGCCTATCTCTTTCAATCGCACTTCTCTATCTCTATCTATCTCTCGTATATTCCAGTCTATCTCTTTCTATCTACATCTGAATTAAAATTGCTCTTATCTCTTTCTATCTCTCATCTATTCTCGTCTATGTTTTTCTATTTATTTGTTAATCTCAATTCTCTCCAATCTTTTTCCTATCTCTCGCCTATCCTCGTCTATACCTTTCGTTTTAAAAATGCAGTTATTTGCAATGAATTGTGGGATGGGAGACTGACCTTACCTATAGCAGACAAGGAATGGTATAATATAAGAAAGATAAAGCAGTCAATTGAAATAGATAGGTTAGCCATTATACTGACAAAGAGATTGAAACAGATAGATATTACCTACACAAGCAGATAAGTGAGGGATAGGAAAAAATAGATTTCACTGGACTCGGGGATACAATGGTGGATAGAAAGAGATAGCGCTTTAGGGACGTTAAATAGATAATTGAAAGAGATAGAAAATTTCTACCTCTTTCTATCTCTTTACATTCAGCAGAGAGTGCGTCAAAATTTCCCGAAAACAATTTCGCAAAGGAATGCAATCATCGAAACTGATTAGCCGAGAACTACGATGAGATATAGTGGACGATGAAGGTTCATTGGTTCCCAGACTAATATCTGCGAAGTTAGAAGTGGCAGTCCACTCTTGATGATAATCAAACTAGTCTTGTGCAGGTGCTGTTTCTTGCAGAGCTCGAAAAAACAAGCAGGAGCAAAATACAAGAAATAGAAGTTAAGCATCAATTTCTCTTTCGCCATCTTCATTTTAGGATTGCTCTCATCGTCTCTGTACTTCCAAATCATAGCATTTGCGTAAATTGTATTCATGATACAAGCAATGGTTCCGTTCTACTTATAGGTCAGGTGAGATTACAGCTCTATTGAGAAACCTGAAAAGTGTTTCATCACTGTTCGCAGCAAAGACGTTGGGCCAATCCGGATGAAGCAGTGGTACCAGGTCAGAGTCTTCAATGTCTTGCAAGGTCTCCAATTTGATTGTATTCTTTTCTTGGAAAGTGATGTTAACAGCAGTTTCGTAAATGATGTTCGAGAATACTACACAAAAAAGCAGTAATGAGGCAAAGATGATCCTCTCTTTTTGTTTTGTTGGAGTGTGCTCCAAAGTTTGAGAAAAGATCACTTGAAAAATTGTTATCTGGTTGGATAAAACCTTAAACTTCATCAGATACGAGAAGATTGGTATTGTTGTGATGATGATTACAGTTATTAGAAAAGTGTAGACAAATGGAACAATGCCTGTCAAAGTGAAACAGCTCTTTGGCAGGATTGGTACCGACACAGTCAGTGGGAGTAGATCCTGGATAGCAATGCAGCTCTCGATCAAGTTCAAGTCACATTCAGATTGACCATCTACGTGGTTTTGCGATGAAATCAACTTGGTTGTGAGATACATTGTATACCACACCTGTGCACTTCTCTTTGTCACAATCAGTGATACCAAATTCTGCTTTATCAGAGGTAACTGGCTCCATTGCAAAGTTAATTTCCTCTGATAATATCTTCAGTTAATTCATTACACCATCGATAATAGGAGAATTTTCGTATAAACCTGTCTTTAATTGGTATCCATTCAAATCTTGAAGCTTGTTGGGAAACCATTGAGTTTTTAGCAACAGTTCGTTCTTGCTGTAAATTCCTGTGAAGGGATTGAACACATGTAATGTGTCTGCTGCAGGCCGAGGTAATGTAGAGATCCGATAAGTAATATATCGCCTTAATATAGTAGAGAATTAATGAAATAATTTATAGAATAAATTTTCTAAACAGAACTCATTTTATTTTAGCTTATTGGTGGTGCATTTATCACTTATTTATTATTAAAGCGAAATAACATTTAGCAACCAAATAGTAATTTATTCAAGGAGGCATAATATTTTTTACAATATATAATAAAAGAAAGTTTGAACCTTTTTCTCTCAAAATCCTCAATATCACGCACAAAACAGTATTACAGTTTTTTTTGCACATTACAGCAATTATATTTTGAAAATTATAAAAAAGAAATTAAAGTTAAAATAATTAAATAAAAATTTTAAAGTTATTTATTTATTATTTAAAATTTATTTCTTTTATTTCATTATTTTAAATTTATTTATTATATAAATATTTGATTATATTCGACCGCAAAATAGATTCAACGTTTCCCTAGTAACTAACTACACGAACACAAACAACTGTAGTTATTTTCCAATGTACACTTATGCAATAAAATAACAGAAATGTATGCATTAAAAAAAGCAAAATCTACTTTTTTTTTGTATAAAGTCTGTAATTCAAACCTGCCTAAAAAGTAAGAATATTGATTGGCTGAACTTCCCAATAAAAATACACAGCACATCCCTAGTGAAAGTTTCATAAAAAAAAAATTCTATCCTTTTGGATAGTTTAAGAAGATTCATTTCGATCTAATTCGAAGATGGATACAAAATTCCTATCCGAGTGAATCCGCTTTAATCCGATTCTAGACAAGGATTCCTATCGGGTATAATCCGTCTAATCCGTGGTTGGAACATGAATGATAATTCGACTGAATTGAACGCAATCCGAATTAAAAAGAAGAATGTCAATCCGCCTGAATCCTGGCTAATCCGTGGTCAAATCAAGATTTGTATTCGATTGAATCCGGTATATTTTTAGGTCGATGCTAGGGTTCCAATCCGAATGAATCCGACCTAATCAAACTCAATGCGAATTTGAAAAGAGGATTCCAGTACGATTTAATCCGATCTAATTCGAAGTCGAAATAAGAATGATAATCCGACTGAATTCAACCTAATATGATTTTAGATAAATTATGTCAATCCGCGACTGAATTTGAATTAATCAGGAGTCATATCAAGATTTATATTCGAAGGAATTCGATCTAATCCGGCATCGAAACAAGGATTCTAATCCGATAGAATCGCATCTTAAATAAAGGAAAAACCAAGATGTCTAATCGACTGATTCCGCCCTAATCCGCTTCATATCCAATTAAATCCGTTCTAATTCGGGTAGAAAAAAAACTGAAATTTCGAATGAATCTAACCTATTCCGATTTAGAAGGATGATAATCACACTGTTTATTCGGATTAGAACAGAGTCATTCGGTTTAGTGTGGAATTTTGAAAATACCATATACTTAAGTATTAAAAAGGATTGAGAAGAATTAAAAAATATTTCTGAATGAGCCACGGATTCATTTGGATTAATTCTCACTGAAGGCATGGATTGAATTGGGTCCCACAGATTAAAAAGGATTGAAAAGTAAGCTTCAGAAAATTCTCTAGTTCGATAAAGTTTATAAAATATGAAAGACAAGATAATTCATATTTTCAATATTGGTGATTATTAATTCTTCATGTCAGGGAAGAATGGTTCCAAACCGGAAGAAAATGTGGAATGTTTCAGTTACAATTAAATCTTACTGCCTGCCTGATTTAGTCTTTAAATAAATTAATGTATCTTCATTATTATATCAATCCTTGGCCCTTTCTGTTCACTCCTATTCTAAAATTACAATCCCCTTCTATCTTTTTCTGTATTTTCAAACGTATTCAATGTTCATCCTAATCTATAAGAGTTAGTCTGAAAGAAAATCATAACTCCTCGTATTTCTGGATTCCAAAATTCTCGATAAAATTGTCACTTTCTTTAGAGATAAACTATCCGTAGCTAGGATCGTGACGATCTGCACGAGTGCTTTTCAGCTACGCTGTCTGGTTTGCACCATCAGCGATGCAGGCTATAGACGTAATCCTGCAGCCTTGAGGCTCTGTGCAATACCACGAGGCTACGTGAAATCGAAGCATTTGTCGAAACGTCTTGCTTCGACTAGCAGTCCTTCCAGAAGCGTTTTACAGCCTAAAGCTTACGGAACCTAGCTAACCAATCCCGTCATTCATAATTCATTACCTAAAGATATAAAAGACCAAAACTAGTCTTACAGGACAGTGTGTATTGAGTCTTGAGTCTATTTCTAAGTCTTCAGAAAGAGGATCTGAAGTCATAGGATCGGTATTCAGGGTCATCAAAGATCAAATAAGGTCTTTCAGGATCAAAGAGGATCATACGAGATCAGCGAAGATCACACAAGACCATTAAAGATCACAAAAGATCATACAATATCACATAAGATCAAATACTCAGATATTTGATCATAAAAGGTTACAGAAGATCATTCAGGATAATAAAAGATTGTTAAAGATCACAGGACATGTAAGATTATAATGATTACACAAGATTATACAAGATCATCAAAGGTCATTGAAGATCATTCAATATTATCCGCAATTATATAAGTTAATACAAGATCACTCAAGAACATCAAATAAAACTTTAAAAAAGATAGAAAATATCACATAAGACCATACAAGATCACACAAGATCATCAGACATCATCTTCAAGATGAGGGGTTGGTGCGCAGTTTCTTGTATGCTGGCCTTGGTTTCTGCTCTACCGTTGGGCCTCAAGGAGAAAGCCCAACTCCGAGCGAAGTTATCCAACTTGGAATCCCTTGATGTTGACGACATTCCTGAGGACACATTCGAGGAGATCATCGAGGATTACGAAACCCTTCGCCCTATCCCAGCTCCCAAGAAGAACAGATTGGTGGCAAAGCCGCTGGCTTTAGAGCCCGATGCGGAAATGCTGCCAGTTCACTACAAGGGGGTGAAGCCACCAGGAGTGGATCACATGGAGATGATCTTTGTGGATCCAGACACGCTAGGATCTCACCACCTTGGCGAAACCGCCAATCAGGCTTCTAAGATTGAAGAGGTTGGTGTGACATCGGGGAAAAAAAAATCCATCAAAGGAAAAGGAAACAAAACCCACTCCAAGGAATTCAAACTCGATCATATTGAGGATTCTCAGAGGCTTAAAAAGGGAAGTCCACGATGGCAGGAGAGGACTTGGTATTTGGAAGAAAAGAAGGGGAATAATCGAGTGGAGAAGGAGGACCGGAGAAGAGAAGTAAATGATGAGGAATTTGGAAATCTTAGTACTGGAAATGCTTCTGAGGAGGAATCGAGTAGAGGTTTCTTTAGGGGATTTGAATCGTCCGAGGAGGATACAAGAAATGGGGATAAAAGGAGGCAATATTGAAGGTTTTAATTAGAAGTGTATTTTATTTTTCTTCGTGATAAGTTTAGACAGTAATCCTAGCCAAATGAATCCGAAACAATTCGAAATATATCTCCAGAAAAATGTTCAGATTATTAGCATCGGATTCAATCAACAAGTCAAGTTAGAATTAACTTGAAATGTACTCGAATTTATTTGCATTGAATAATTCTGAATTGGTTCCGATTAATCCGTATAGGATTTATATCTGAAACTTTCGCGAGGGAAGTATTTTAGAATAAAAAATTTTCTATTAGGTTTTGAAGATTGTTTTGAGAGCTACGATATTTTTCATGAAATGAGACATTTGGTTAGGAAGATGGGAAAATTTTTGAAATTTAAGCTGTTAGTTTTGAAAGTTTCTGACGTTACGTTTGATGTTATTTTTTTAAATAAAATATCAAATCTAATTTTGAAGATACTATTATATTTTTTTCCATATTTATACTTCTATCGAATCTACAACAATTTGAAATTCATTAGTAACAATGTGTGTGACAATTTTTATGATTATTATTTGCCTAGTATTAATAAAATGTTGTAAATACCATGAAGTCAATTTGTATTTAATCAAATATCTGTTAAAATAAAGCCATTTTTTGAGTGACTCGAGGACTTATATAAAATCCCTTAAATTTTTAAAAATTACTTGAAAATGTTAAAAACCTTTAGATGTTCCAAATTCCTTAAAATTATTTAAATCTATAATCGGAATCCTGAGAAAAAATTCAGATCTTTTGGAATTTGGAATCTTTTAAACTCAATATAAAAAAAAATATTTCAAATTTTTTGAAATATTATTAAATCCTTCGAAATTTTTTAAATCCCTTGAAATCCTATAAATAATATTATATTTTATATATATTCTATCAGAATTCTATATTATATTATATTATTATATTCTTTCAAATTCTTTGAAATATATTGCAGTCCATTTAGAATATTTAAAATCCTTTGAAATATTTTTGTTTCCCTTGGAGTTTCTAAAATTCCATAAATTTTTCCTTTTTGTAAAATTGTTTGAAATACCTCAAATTTTGTTGAACATCTTGAAATTCCCGAGAATCTTGCAAAAGGCACTAACAATTTTATAAATAACATTTTCAGTTTTATAGGAAAATCAGTTACATGATATGAATTTTAAAACCTTAACTTTACGAAACCAAATTGAAATGATCACTTGGGATTCCCAACCGGCAACTATCGATTGTTGAAAATCATAATCGATACATAGACGGACGACGAATTAGGTATTTCACTTTGTGACGTAATAATCCAAAATGGCCGTACGCCAAATGCATGAAACTGAACTTGTATCTTTTTAATATCTTCTTTGAAAATCATTTGTCAACATTTTAATATCTAAAAAATAGTTTAGTTTCTAAAAAACTATTTAATAAAATATTAAAATCGAAATTTAAAAATGTATCTATTTTATTAAATAGTTCTTCAGAAACTAAACAAGCGTACGACCATTTTGGATTATTACGTCACAACGTGAAATACCTAATCAGGAGTACGGAAAGAGGCATTAGGATATTTCAACTTCGACACAATTACCCTGGCGAAAGTTTCATTCTGATCTAATCTGAAGGAATCTTTCAATTCGAATCAATCCGAGGCCCATTCAAAATCAATCAGAACTTGTAATCTAAATGAATGCGAATGAATTCGGTTTTTTATTTGCTTATGCAATTTTACCTTCTATTCCAAATAGTGTTCCTAATCTGAGTTATGTCAGTTACATAACACGACTATAAGCGAGTAGAAAAAGAAGAAAAATATCATGCAATAGGCGGGATCGAAATTCTAATTAACCAGCAGGCAGGAGCGAAGGAAGAGAAATGTTGAAGTGATTTTTCCATCTGAGTAGACAAGGTGGCCAAGGATTTATGACTTGGCGCAAAACGCAGATTTTGCTGGGCCGGTAGTCGTCTCCAATAAGGTTATAGGGTTCTGTCCACACGTGCTAGATGCGACAAGACATACCCTCTGGAAGAGACCAGACGATAACTCAACACCTCTGGCTCTATTCATTCATAGCCGTTCTGCAAAGTGATATGGGTGGTAGCACTGGCAGCATGCAGACTGGCTGATTTATGT
>JAUESI010000026.1:2189185-2203680 GCA_032275145.1 Synergus laeviventris | reverse complement strand
TAAGAACCTATAGTTGTTGGTTTTATTTTCCGGTATTATGACTTTTGTTTGATTTTGAGTAATAACTTGGTCGTGATTAACATATTTTTTGTATAATTGTCCCAAGAAAGGACTGGCGCCCAAAAATTTGTATAGAGTTTATTTTATCATTAGCCTACCTTGTGCGTGACTTAAGAGACCTAAAGTAGAAATATTGAATTAAGAATAATAAAAAAAGTACACGTCACAATAGTTAAATATAAATATTTGAGCTTATAGATCTTGGATCGAACACCCTTAATTGAGAAGTAGTCGAATTCTTTTTAAAGGGGCCTAAATCGATTCTTACAGTTTGCCTTGGGATATGTTATATATTATATATAAAATTAAAATGTGACATATAGAATCAATTTTGAAGATGGTGTTCCTCAGCCCTTTCAGATTTTACCGACATGGACGGAGAAGAGAAACTTAAGGAAAGCCCCTGGGATATGTCGGTTGTATAAGGAGTTAAATAGTGCCCCCGGCAATTCGAGCAGCAACATCAGACGGAAGTCATCTTCGAAACTTCTTCTAAACTGGCACACCTGCCGATATTTACGATAAAAAAATTATAACATTGTCCTATCAGCCTTCAGTTATTGACAACGGGCTTGCCTTTGGATTTTTGCTTTTCTCAATCTTTTCCTCTCCAAAAGATTTTTATTTTTCAATTTCACAGGTTTAGAACTTTCAACTATTTTTATATAAATTACTTATACGATCCCTAGCTTACTGACACTTTTTTTCTCTGCAACGTTTATAAAATTAAAGAAAATATGCTAAGGTACATTTATCTGGTACTAAATTTTTACTAAAATAGAGGAAAATTTTTTATACAATATATTTTGTATAAATATTAATATTTAGGACTAGATAAATGTCCCTTAATTCTTTAACTTTAATTTTGTAAGTTTTCAATTTCATCTCTCAATAAATTTAAAAGTAAAGTTGCAGGGAAGAAAATGTCGGTAAGATAGGGATATAAGTATATTATCTGATATTATATATAGAATACCTAACCGACATTTTCTCTCTGCAACTTTACTTATAAATTTATTTTTAAATTACTTAAACTCACGTAAAACCCCTTGAAATCGATTTAAATTCCTCAAAATTTTACTTCAAATTTCTTGAAATTTCCCTAAATTCTCTAAAATTACATGAAATCTTGATAAATTTCACAAAAATGTATAAAACTTTGAACTTTTACAAAAATCTTCAAAATCATAAGCCTTTTGAAAATTCCTGAATTCGTTTAAAATCCTCTAAAATTATTTAATATCATTTAAAATCCTTCCAAATACTTAAAAAAATTGTTTAATTACGCAAAAATCTTAAAACTCTTCCAAATTCTTTTTAAATTCTTTAAAATCGTTTAAAATCTCTTGGTATCCTTTAATTCATCATTTTAATTTAAGTGATTCTCTAAAATCACTTAAATTCTCTAAAATCGCTTGAAATAAAATGATTTCAAGTTCTTTAATAACATTTAAAATCACTTGAAATATCTAACCAAATTTTTAAATTACATTAAAACCTTGAAATTCTGAATTATTTTGAAAATTTTTTAAAAAACTCTTAAAACCACATGGAATCTTTTGAAATCGCTTTAAATTCCTTAAAATCGGTTGGCAGCTCTGATCTCGTTTTTAAAGTCCAGGCGGCAAATAGAAACTAAAACTAAGGAAAACTGACCAGGACCCCATCAGGATCCTATCAAAATTTATACATGGGACAACTAAAAATGTTTGAAAAATGACTAAAAAAATTAAAAAATTGATTATTGAGATTATAGTATCAATATCCAATATTCATAAGGTCATGTATTACTTATACGATCCCTACCTTACTGACATTTTTTTCTGCAACTTTCCATCTAAATTTATTGAGGTGTAAAATTGAAAAGTTGTTAAATCAAATTTAAAGTATTAAAGTACATTTATCTGGTCTGCAATTTTTATTAAAATAAAAAGAAACTTTTAAAACTAATTTTTTTCTTATCAATGTAAATATTTAGTACCAGATAAGCGTACCTTAGGATATTTTCTTTAATTTTAGAAATTTTTAATTTGATATCTCAATAAATTTATAAGTCAAGTTGCAGAGAAAAAAATGTCTTAAGGTTATTACTTGTACGTAACACCTTTAAGGATTTTTAAAATCCATAAATCCTTACCAATAAACAAAGATTCCGCTGATCTTGATGAGCTCTTCGACGAGATTCACTCTGAAGTTGCCACGCTCGAATATATAAGTCACCTCGGTATATGAGACCTCCTCGTCTAGCTCGTAGCATCATGTGCCATCTGGAGTAAACAGAAAGGATAACGAATTATTAATTTATTAAAATTCTGCTTTAATTTACTAGAATTTAGTCAATGAAAACAGTCTCACACTTTACATTCCCAATATTTGAAAAGAAAAAAAAGGAAACATTGTGCTACTGAAAAAAATTAAGTGGGAAAAATGTTGATTTTCGTAGGTATGACATTTGTCGAATATTGCAATTTTCCCGCGAACGGATTTCCGGCTTTTGAGGAACATCATCTGCGTTCTCGGTTCTTACTTCTTACACATATTGAAGGGAAAGAAATTGTTGAGCCAGACAAGCTCGATTCAGATGGTGCTACTATCTTTTTTTCTCCACCATCTTACCCAAAGAATCAGCACATTTCTTCCCCACTTCATCGAAAAGTACACACAGAATATTTACGAGGCGAAAAGCTATAGGTATATATATATATTCATCGTTTACGTGCGAACAGCATCTTGCCTTTAAATTCCCAATTCCTGTCCAACCCCTCATGCATGATTTCCCTCTAAAGTCTTAAGGCAAACTTTTTTCCTCTACGTATGACGTTCGCGTTTATTGCACTTTTAAATACCTACAAGAATTCGTAAATGTCTTACCATCAAATTCAAAGCACACACAAAGTTATGAAAGTAGTTAGAAAATAAATCGACTTTTTTTATCTCATTTCGGAGGAGCTCCGTCGTTTCTGGCGTCTGGAACGAAATTGTGAATCTGCTTGCGAAATCGGTTACTTATATAGTCCCCGCGGTGAGTGGTCCGAGCCAATGGTTGGATTTCAAGCCAGGTAGGAAGGCAGCGGGGTCCACGAGCCTTTCCGCGAATTCACTTTTCCAGGAAGTGGCGACCGCGCTAGATCCAAGCATACCTAGACTATTCTACTTCCCATCCTTTACAATTTCTCTTTACCATTTACTTCTACCATTATTTTCCTTTGCCGTTTCCCTATACCATATCCCTTTACGATTTCCATTTACGATGATTTCTCATTACAATGTGAAGAGCCATGGTTTATGGACTTTTTTTTTATGCAAGGCGGTGTATCACTGATTTTTTTTGAAACTATCATTCGTAGAATAAAATTCTTTTAAAAAAACATGTATTTCGATGAGATCTACAACTTTTGTTTGAAACATTTTTGAAATTTTTGCATAGTAGCTGACATAATAACAAAAAACCATGATTTTTTATAGCTTTTCCGTGGTTTCACCATGAAAATCGACTAGTCGCCAATTTTTACTATTATATTGTAACTGTACACTATTAGCCCCTACAGAATGACAACTGCAAATACAACATCTCCCACCCGTGCTATAATGAAAAGTAGGAATCGCGAGTGGAAGGGATAGTTGTGGAGGCAAGATGCAGAACGAGTTTACTGTGGTATCTGAGTTCTGATTCTTTTCCTGTATAGGAGCACTGGACAGACTAAGCAGTTTACTCTTTAGATCGAGCTAAGCATGAGACTTTGACTCGGGATTGGGATTTTAGACTAAGAAGTTTGTTTCTAGTACTCAAAGACTTAGGGCCGGTTTCACCAACTCTGATTAAATCGTTAATCATTGATGAACATGATTTAATCGACACTTTGCGTTCCACCATTATTTTAATCATGATTAAGGGAAGGTAATCACTGATTAACTTAACCGTCCAATAATGGCTGGTTTTGTAGGTTAACCAGTGATTACAGTAACATAACCTCAAAATTCAAGTGCGAGTGCATTATTATACAGCAAGTAAATATAGCTCTGATCTAATATCTATACATTTTATGTAAAAATATGAATGATGAGACATCTTTATTAAGCCATTTAGGACATAATTCTGTATAATTAGAGCCTCAAACAGATTTATCACCTTGAAAATTTAAATCACCCATCTACCAACAAACACGCGCAAGTGCAGTTTGGTTATGTCAACCAAGCGGAGGAAAACCCTTTATTAAATTTGTTAAGAAAATTAATAATTGCTCAAATTTTAACTATAAAACGATGAAATTAGAATATTGAAAAATATATTAATTACTGTTTTGATTCTTTTGGCGCTATTACTAACCTCTTATAACCTCAAAATTTTCGCGTTATATCAATGTTTTGTTACCTAACATCATGGCGCCGAAAGTTAACTGAGATTTACATTATAACCAATCAGAGTAGCGGCTACAAGAAAATATTCGAGTTAACACGAAGAGGGTACATTATTAACTAATCAGAACCAAATGAAATTTCCTGCGACTTCCCATTTTTCTCAGGCTAACAGGTACCACATCTGAGTCATACGAAGAAAATTTTATTTGCACGTTACGCATTGTACGAAAGCATCACGCGCCTTCACTACGTGAGTTTTGTTTATCCTCTGAAAAATGGAAAAAGTCTTCTGCGGAGGAGCCAGAAAAATATTCCTCTCCGGACGGCACGTCCTCACGTATTATATTTGCTCAACGAGCAAGTATTCAACGATCTTGACGTTTTTCATTTAAATGCGAAATAGAGTCGGAAATATAATTCCGTCTGGAAATTGGAGCCTAAAAATGACCCTTTGTTTCTACGGAATTTAAGTTTCAACAAAGAGAAAATACCACTTGCTAGGAAGAGTTGATGATCAGCGAACAGGCAATCCTGCGAAGCTCACATTTAAAAAAAATATTTAATTCTATAAAATTGAATTCCATGAGCATCCATTGAATTTCATGAGATTCTATTGAATTCCGCTCAAGATTATCGAATTCTATGGAATTTGTTGCTATCCCATTACATTGAATTCTGTAGAAGACCATGGAATCCCATTGTATAATCCGACTAACAAATATTTACGAGAAATAAGTTAGCATTCAAATCAAATTATTTATTTAATATTTAAAATCAAAGACTTTAGTAAATTTGAGTCTTTTTTATGGCCATGCAATTTTTTTAGATAGTACTTTCTTATATTTTATATTGTATACTTTTTACTCAAGGTTCTTTAGCCAGCTGTATTATATTTTAGTTAAGTGCATGTGTTATCTTACCATATGAGCAAATTTAGATTACCCAGGTTTTTTCTACAAAATTGGCTTTTACAAAAAAAATAATAGTGAACAGTCGTCCATGTGCACTATTATGTATTTGAAAAAGTAAAAATTATACGAAATTCTTTTCCCTAATAAACTCAGTGAAAGCACTAGATTTCAAGTGCAAAATAACACTCATAATATCTTAGTCCATTTGAATTTCATGGAATTACACAGAGTTTATTTAATTTTATGACAGTTCATTTAATTCTATAAAAATCCCTAGAATTCAAGATGAGTCATTGAATTCTATGAGACTCTGTTGAATTCCATGAGAGTGCATTGAATTCCATTAGAATCCATTGAATTCCACTTAAGGTAATGGAATTCCAAATCCATGGGATTCCAAAGTCGATTGAATTCTATTTATCCCCTTCTAGTGAATTCTGTGAAATCCATGGAATTCCTAGGGGTTCCTTGAGTTCCATAGGAGGCTCTAGAAGTCCATGAGAGTTCATCGAATTTCATGGAATTCCATAATATCTAAGTCCATCGAATTTCAAGGATTTCCAGAGTTTATTAAATTTTATGAGAGTCCAATTAATGCTATAACAATCCGTTGAATTCGACAAGAGTACATTGAATTCCATTCGTGCTTATAGAATTTATTAATAACACAGTCCATTAAATCCTGTAGAAATCCATAGAATTCCAAAGTCCATTGAATTCCATAATATGTATGAAATTTCATTTAATATTCTATAAGAATCCTTGGAATTCAAGAAGAGTACATTGAATTCTATGAGACTTTATTGCATTTCATGAGAGTCCATTGAATTCCATTAGCATCCATTAGAATCTATTCAAGGTTATGGAATTCTATGGAATTTAATGTTATGCTGGTACATTGAATTCTAACCAAATCCTTAGGATTCCAAAGTTCATTGAATTCTATCTATCCCCTTCTAGTGAATTCTGTGAAATCCATGGAATTCCCAGGGGTTCCATGAGTTCCATAGGAGGCTTTATTTAGGCTAGTCCATGAAACTCTATTGAATTAAATACTTTGAGATATTATGGAATTCCATAATATATCAGTTCATCGAATTTCATGGAATTCCATAATATCTAAGTCAATTGAATTTCATGGATTTCCAGAGTTTATTAAATCTTATGAGAGTCCATT
Organism: Synergus laeviventris; assembly: GCA_032275145.1. NCBI lineage: Eukaryota > Metazoa > Arthropoda > Insecta > Hymenoptera > Cynipidae > Synergus > Synergus laeviventris. The sequence continues at coordinate 2,197,173 of JAUESI010000026.1, read as the reverse complement.
GAATTCCAATAGCATCCATTGAATTTCATTCATGCTTATGGATTAATACTAATACATAGTCCACGCAATTCTGTAGAAATCCATGGAATTCCAAAGTCCAATGAATTCAATAATATCCCAGTCCATTGCATTCAGTTAAAGCCCATAATATCTCAGTCCATTAAAGTCCATGGAATTCCAGGGAGTTTATTGAATATATTATTAAAATTTATTTAATTCTATAAAAATCCTTGGAATTCCAGAAAAGAACACTGAATTCTTTCAGACTCTATTGAATTCTATTCAAGGTTATGGAATTGTATGGAATTTAATGTTTCGGATATATTGTACTATTTAAAAAAAACAATGACGGGTCTGAATGGGTATCAATGTTTTTGGCTTGGGTTATATTTAATACAATATTTTATTACCTATTTCGAAAACATAGAAGGGAATGTCTCGATAAGGGTCAATTTTTTTAATTACATTAGTCTCGTTTCTTAAAACGAAGTCAGCCAAAACGAGTTCTTTTTATAATATAGCGAAAATTTTAAATAATGGTATACTTGCGATTCAAAATTTTTCTTTTAAATTTTTGAGCAAGAAAAGACTTAAAAAAAAGTTTCCAACAAAAATTTAAAGAAATATTTCCCACAAAAATGTTGAAGAAAAGTTTGGAACCAACATTTTTGACAAAAAATAAAGAAATCTTGTTTTTTTTAATTTTCGGGAATTTTCTAGTTAATAAACATTGTTGGTATTTTATATTTTTGGATGTAAGATGCGGATCGTTTGCAAAAATCCTGGAAACACATGTTTTGGATAAAAAACCAAAATACCGAAAAAATAATTCCCAAATTTTTAAATTCACAAAAAGTTTTAGTTTTTGAACATAAAAAAATGTTTAAAAAAAAAGTCAAAATTTCTTTTAAAAAATTTTGATTCATTATGCTGCAGGTTTTTTTCAAAATTTCTCTTCACGATTTTAGCCAAAAATTGTAGACAAATTTTGTACAAAAATAATTAACATAGAAAGAAAAGATTTAGTTATTTTCCTAAATTTGAATTTTCGGGAATTGAAAAGTTTTGAGATTTTGAATTTTCGACAATAATTTAAGAATGCAGGTATTTTATGCTTTCGGAAAATGTAAATATCGGGAATTTGAAATTTTTGTAATTTTCTACTTTCCGTAATAAAAATTTTCGTTAATTTGATCTTTACAGGAAAATTTAAAATTTCGGGAATTATTTTATGGACATTTTATCTCAGTCCATTGAATTTCACTAAATTACAGAGAGTTTATAGAAATCTAAAGTATTTTGAATTTGAAAGATTGGATTATTTTCAATTTTCTCTGAAAATGTTTGTATTTAAAAGAAATTATAACTACACTTGAAGCGAATTTTAAATTGAGTTTTAACCAGATTTCCGTTTATTTTTCATCCACTCGAATTTTACCGTCACCGCGAGGCGAAAATTGTCGGGCGAAATTTCATCCTGATAGCGCATATCCTATGATATGGCCTGGTGGGTTATTCAGCCGATACAAGAGGAACGAATCACGAGCATTCGTAAATTATAAAAACCGAGATGGAAAGAAAAAGAACGTCATGGATGACCAAAATGGGTTTTCATACTGCATACCAGTGGCCAAATAAAAGAAACGAGAGGAGGGGTCTCGACTCTGTTTGATTTAAAATCGTGCTGATTTTTTGTTTTTTCTTGCTTTAGTCGGTATTCGTGATTGCGTACCACGCAGATGCACGTGTCGAACCGCCACAAACTCGTTCGTGTTATTCCGGTGGTATCGACACGAATAGGAAAATTTCACCAGAAATAAAACTCGCTCCATAAATCGATGATTTATCAGCGGGGAACAACGGTGACGACAGTATCGCGATCTTCTGTATTATCCCCACTTTTTAATTAAAATTAAAAAAATTAAAGGTCTCCAAAGTAGTGCAGAAATATTGATAGGGTCGTAATGGTCTAGTCTGGTCCTGATCTGGAAAACTGGAAAGGACCCCAATACCCCATCAAAATTAAAAAATTATTCTGGATTCATTACTTACAATATTTGATAATAATTATATTTGATTAATAATTATATTGAAAAAAGTGGTTTGAAGAAGTTTTTAAAAAATTTCAAAATAATTCACGGGAGTTTCAAGATTTTAAAGTATGTTAATTCAAGGTTTTTTTTAGGTATTTCAAAGATTTTAAATGATATTTAAGAATCGTTAAGGATTTAAAAAAATATTGTAAAAGTAATTTTAAGGAATATGTGAGTTTCTTTTTTTTTTCTATTCGGACTATAGCATCCAACAAATTTACTAATTTCTTCTATTAAATTTATAATACCCTAAGTACTTTTGGTTCCCTAGGGAATAAAAAGTAACTCATAGTTAAATAATATTTAATCCCTAGGGAATAAAAGTAGACATCAAAACGACTAAAATCAAGCAATTTCTATGAAAAGTATCGTGTGTGCAACGGAGGAGAGGTTTTTTTTTATTAGCGTGTGTTTTCAGTACTAGTAAAAGTCCTGATTGAATATTCTTTCAAGTTAATACTAGAAATTAAAAAAAATTATTTGCTTTAAATTATAATTCCAATATAACGTAAAATATGAACCCTGGTTGGCGAAACAACAAAGCAAGTTATAAAACTAGTTAAATCAAAATTTCACATTGAGCTTTTCACTCGTTTTTTACGCCCAATATCCTCTCCAAATTTACATACATATGCATGTTAGCACTGACATTTTTAACTGCACTTTGCAATGCCAATGCAATTTAGACGGAGTTGGTTGCAAATTTTCATTTGTAGAACGATATGCATTTTTTTCGCAGACGCTGTTGAACGGACGCAACGAACATATCTCCGCAATTCGCTCAGCAATGATGACTACAATGCAGAAACGATAACCGGTGAAGTTGAGGGTATTAGAATGGAGGCAGTCGATGCACACGCGAAATTTCAATATGCATCGTTTGACAGATGTGCCTCAAAATCCAGATTTTCAATGCAAATATAAATCTTCCCGAGTAGCGAGTCGGCAAAATGATGAAACGGTGCAGAGAAAGAGATGTGGGGTTGAGGCGAGGTTCGCGAAAAAAAGAGGAGGGAAAAAGAGAGTGTCGATGGTAACGCATAAAAATTCACAAATTATGGAAAGCACTGTCCTCAAGTTTTATTTTACATTTTGCGAATCTGATCAATTGCAAAGTTTTCCTTTCTTCTTCCGTCTCAGGTGGGAAATCACTTTTCCCTACTTTTTTTCTTTTGCAACCCTATTTTCAAACCTCCAATTTTTTCCTCAAACCTTTTTCGAAAACCTCCTTTTCCACCTTCATTTTTCAAACCCCTTTTTAAACTTAATTTTCCAAACCTTTTTTTCAAAAAACTTTTCCAAATATCTTTCCAACCTTCTTTACGTAATTTTTGCTAACAAATTTTTCAAGTACCCCTTTTTCAAACCATTTTTCAAAATCCCATTTTTCAACTTATGCTTCTCAAGATTTTGTTTATCGACACATTCCAAACTCAATTTCCTATAGCACCTTTTCCAGCTCCTTTTCTTCTAATCCTCTTTTTTAAGCACCTTTACGACCTACTCTTCCGAACCCTTTTTTCCAACCTCATTTTCCAACCTCTTATTTTCTATTTACAACCGCATTTTCCACCATTTTGCAAACCTCAGCTTCCAAAAATTTTCCTAGAAGATTTCCAAAATTTCATGCTTCATAATTTTCTAAGAAACTTTTTGAATTAGTTTTCCAAACTCTTTTTCCAACCCCCTTTTTGAACCTCATTTTCTATGTTCAGGTTCTGATCTAAGAAAATCATTACAATCCCTCTTTTCTCTTAAGGCCGGATAGAGTTTTTTTATTTTCACTCACTTTCCGCCGACACGCTTTTTGAAACACTTTTTCCAGCCTCTTCATTCAAAACCTTAATTTTTCAAACAAATTTTCTAACCATCATTTTCCCACCACCTTTTCTAAAGCCATTCTTGAAGTAATGTTTCTGCTCATTTTCTAAACTCTTTTTCAAATCTTATTTTCCAACCTTCTTTTCCTATTTTTCAACCCTCTTCTGAACCTCATTTCCCACCTTTAGGTTCTAATCTACGGAAAAGGGTGTATACAATAACAATTTTTTGTTTGAATCGAGTTTTCCACTTCTATATTTTTTTCAATTTCATTATTCAGACCCCTTTTTATAGTTAATTTTCCAAACCTTTTTCCAAAACCCCTTTTTACAACCCTTTTTTTAAACCTTCTTTTCCAGCTTTAGTTTCTGTCCTACGAAAAATCGAATACTATTCCATTTTAGGATTCCAATCAGATCCAGTATTCGGACTAACTTGACACTTTGGTTTCAGCCCGAAAGACTGAAAATAATTTTTCTTTTATCAATTTTTTTTTATTATTATAGTATTAATATATCAACATCATTTCCACTCAAGATCTATTTTCTCTGATTATTTTCATGACTCAATTTTGACAACGGAAATAGATCCTGAATTGGGATTACTTGCCCTAAATGGCTAGTGGTTTCCGTTGATTGGTACGGAGTATTATTTACTCCGGAATCGTAGAGGACTTTTTTTAATCCTCGGCCTCTTCGCTTGAACTAATCAAGAGCTTCAGTCGCATTGCGTCGTGGAAACTGACTCGGCATGGCAATCGATTCAACGGAGAAAAGGTAATCAGGGAAGCTGTATAATTTCAAAAGAATATCCTAAACTTTATTTCAAATTTAATAAAAAAAAATTCAAATATGAAAAAGTAGCCTTAGGTTTTATCTAGATTATCTGTGCATCAATATATTTTAACTTTTATTTGCTCTGTAGACATTTACTAGGGAGAGTAAAAAGGAAAGAGTGGAAGAGAGAGTTTGATGCATTCTTGGGGAGGGGAAGATGGGCAGAGAATGAGATAAGGGAAGGGGGAGAGGTGAAATGGATTGGAAGGGGGCTGGGAGAGAGGAATTAACAGTGGGTGAATTATAGAGGGTGGGAGACAGGAGGGGGATATAATATTGTAAAAGGGATATGATATAGGATGGGGAGTGATGCCGGCGATAGAGAGGGGGGAGGGGTTATTGAGGTAGATTTTGAAGGTATGTTAGATATGAGAGGGATAGGGATGTTGAAGTGGTTACTGAGTGGTTGTGGTTAATGAGAGGGGTGAGGGGATATAATATGAGATAGAGATAGGGGAGAGGACATGAGGTGGGGGTGTACATAAATTGGGAGGGGATATAAAATGAGGAGGTGGAGAGGAATATGCTGCAAAATGAAGAGGGGATATCAGGTGAGAGTGAGAGAAGAGAGGCTGGGAGAGGGATAATGGTGGAAGAGGGGAAGGGGATATGAAATTGGAAGGGGACGTGATATGGGAGAAGGGAATATGCAGATGGCGAGGCGAGTAGAAATAGGTAGAGGGGATATAGTATGAAAAGTGGGCGTGGTGAGGGATATGAGTATGGAGATGGAGGATGAAGGAAAGAGGTGAGGGAAGGGATATAAGTTGGGGCGGGGGGTATGGATATGGAAATTGAGGGGACAGAGCGAGGGAGAATAAGGAGGATAAAGAAGAAGAGATGGCAAGGAGGACGGGAGGAGGAATAGATATGCGGTGGGAAGTGGATATGTTATGGAGAAGAAAGGCATATGGCGATATCAGGGTTGGGAAGAGGAAAAAGGAGCGATATGAGGTTGGGACGGGAATATTGAAGGAAAGTTGGGTGAGGGGGTATGAACTGGTTGAAGGTGGGTGTGAGATAGAGGAGAATGATTGAGGGGATGAGTTGTGGGGAAGGTATATTATATGGACGATGGGAAGGAATATAGAGAATGGAAAAACAGGAGAATATGAGAGAGGAAGGGATATGAGATGAGGAAGTGAAGGAGAATATATTGATACGTGAAGAGAGGATATCAGATCAGGAGATGGATAGTGAGATGGTGATTGAGGGAATGGGGAGAGGGATGATGATAATGATGGTATTGTGAGGGAGTTATAAAATTGAAAGGGGATATGATGTGGGAGAGGGTGAGATGAAGATGGAGATTGAGATGGCGAGAGGTGTAGAGATGGGGGTATAATGTGTGGAGGGAGTATGGATATGGTGTTTAAGTGATGTGGGAGAGAAAGATCGAGAATAAGGTGGGGTCAAGTGACGGAAGAGGGGATATGTGATGGAAAATGGATGAAAGATGGAGGAGGGACGGGGATTGAAGTAACAGAGGTTGGGAGGGGGAGAGGATGTTATATGGTTGGGGGAATATGGTAGGAAAATTGGAAGAAGGGATATAAAAATGAGGAGGGAGTTCGGGATGGGGAGGGGGCATTTGATGAGAGTGGAGTAGAGGGGGCATAAGTGAAAATCTATAGAAGGGTTATGGAATTAGGGCGGGAGATGTGAGGGGGGTATTACGATGGAGGGATAGTGAGGGAGAGAAGATTCCTTGGGAGAAGAGAAGAAAGAGATTGTTCCAAGTTTTCATACCACGCGTTGAACGGGAGCATTGAGCCATTCGAAACAAAATGGTCGGTTAACTTGACACAATTTCTAGCCATACAAGAATAAGGGACGAGAGATTGTTAGGAGAAAAGGAAACGATGTACGAGTGATAAGTGCTGGGAAAGCAATTTTCTCGACCATTGACGAAGTTGCCTCCACGTCGTTGTCGCTAACAATAGACGGCTCGTCGTTCAACTTACGAGGTGGTAGCGTTAAGCACGGTGAAAAGAATGGGTACGAATGGGGAAAATGAAAGAGGTAACCGAAGTCCATTATGTTCATTCTTTTTACTTTTGCTTCTAAATATGAAGCCATAATCTCTGCGAAAATAAAAATAATTTACACTATGAAACACACATTAACACATTGTATGTAAAATTATTTAAAATTTTTAGTACTTCCATGTCCGATTACTGCACTTTGCCTCCACTTGGACCGAGAGCCCAAGACTACTTGAGAGAGGATGTCTTTAAATAATCCACGGATTTAGTATCTTGGGACAAAGCAGTGAGAATCCCGAGATTGGCCCGAACATCTCTTTCCAATTGAAAAATAGACAAAAGGGTGTCGGGGATTTCTCAGGAAAACCTTCAAAGAATAAATAATCCTGCAGTGGACCTCTCGACTCACAACAAAATAAGAAGCTTTCTTTTGAAGATTTCTATTCCAATCATTTCTTTGAAACATAAATATAAATTCACTTTACTATAGACAAGATTTTAAATGTCTCTATAGATCAGAACATACATATGCTTTACATATTTTAGTTGGGGAGAGATTCTGTTCTAGAGGAGTGTTGCCCTACAATATTCTGTCCGTATAAATTTTTTCCACCTGATTACAGACTTCACTTTTTTATTCATTTGGAAGGAAATAAAAACTGTAGACCGTAAAGGTATGAATCTGACGGTTCAATTTGCGATAGATATAAAATTTTTCTAGGAACCTATATAAGGAAACCCAGTAAAGAAAACTTGACTTTTTAAAAATGTTAAAATCTTGCCTTCTCATTCTGATGAGAATGTAAACATCTCATGTTTGATGAATCACTTTAAAATAAAGCTAGATAAATTTAAGTTTACCTTGGAGTTTATAATCTAGAGCTTAGAAATCAACGAGGGCAATTTAATGTTGCCGATGCCAAAGTCGAGTTCTAGAAATGGAATTATATAATCCCTCAAACTACATCCGCTGATTACGAGATTATGCTACAGATGAATTTGAAAATATAAAGCAGATCATTTAATAATCAAGAATCTCTAAACTAATATATTCAAACAAAGAAGTAATTCTAATATTTTTCTATCAATACTTTGTGTAAAATTCAATACTTCTCCTTATACTTTTTTTCGATAAGGGCAATACCCTTCCATTACTTTCATCGCGAACCAAAATAAATCTCAAATACTTTTACAATACTTTTATCGCGAAACAATACAAATACTTTTTGCAAATGTTTTTCGCTACAGGCAAT
>JAUESI010000026.1:2177759-2189085 GCA_032275145.1 Synergus laeviventris | reverse complement strand
ACTTCTTCCAATACTTTTCCGAAAATCCGAATCATTTACTAATACTTTTTATGTGCAATCCAAAACGTTTTCAATACTTTTCACAAATCCCAATACTTTTCCAATACCCTCTTCGCGAATACCAATGCCTTTTTCGCGACATTCAATACTTTCTACAATACTTCTTGTACATAATACTTCCACCAATACTTTGTGTATATGAATAATTTTGAATACTGTTTGCGAGAAAAGTACTGTTAAAGTAGTGGATCTTATTTCTTTCCAAAATACTACTCTTTTTTAAGAGTAATCTCGTTCTTGTGAAAAAAAAAAGTGAAGGAATTTTGTTCCGAATATTGAATCCGAAAATAATTGAAAGAAAATAGGGACTCACCTTGTGACGAGCTGATGCACCCTAGGCCACTGTCCTCTCGACCTCAGGATCCTCGCAGTTCCCAAAAGAGAGGACCTGTGAGTCGACGATACAGCCATTCCCCTCAGATAATACTTGAGCGAGGGAAGCCATTTTCCTGGAAAACAGCGAAAGTCGTTTCGATAGGAATAGAGCATCGTTGAGTGTACTTTGCGAACGATACGCTCTCGGCTTTTCTCCCAAGTCGTATCGTTACATCGACGCTATCAGGTGATGTGATTCTCGGAAAAGGAGTTCTCTCGGTCTTACCATTTTGATATAACCATGAGGCATACTCGGCGAGGTGATCCGGGCTCTTGGGTTGAAGGCGAACGACGTGCCTCAAAAGAACACCCGTCGCAGGTCCGCTCGCTAATCTCGCAAGGACTAGATAAGCTGGAGTGTAGGCAGGATCAAGAGAAACACATTTCTGCAACATTCTGATACACTCTTCGGTCCGGTTTGTCTTTCTGAAATCAAATTTAATTTATTATGCATTATTTTGTAGAAAAAAATGAATAATGTTAATATTGATACAATTATTGCTATTATATTATATTATCAATTATTTAAAATACCAATTGCATTTTGAAAATTCATGAGAATAAATTTGGCAACGTTTATGATAAACGAAAATTAAAAAGAGAATTTTGTCTACAATATTACAAGATGCAAAATTTTCTGGTGAAACGTATACAACCCAATAGGTGAATCGCCAAAGTTTCAACTTCCTTGCATATTTGGAACTCACCCTACTTCATCCCTTAAAATTAAAAAATTCAGCAAGATTAGTCTTATTGGCTGGGTCATAAGTTTATTACTGATTATAAGTCTTCTTAATGTTAAGAGACATACCAATGAGTTTGGTTCATCCAGTGCATTGGGAACTCATTCCATATCATCCCTTGCATCTAAAAAATTCACCAAAAATTCCCTAATTCGGTGGGTTCAAATTTTAATTACTGCTATTATATTACTTTTAATGCTAAAAGACACCCCAACAAGTTTCATCCCTCTAGCTCATTTGGAACTTAACCCATAACTTACCAAAAACTTTTAGGTCTAAGGGATGGTATGGGGTGAGTTTCAAATGAATAGGGTGGATGAAACTTTTTGAGATGTTTTTCAGTAATAAAATTTTCACCTAGTGAAGAAGGTTAATTTTGATGAATTATTTAATTTTGAGAAATGAAGTAAGATGAGCTCCAAATAAGGGGGGTTGAAACTTTGTTGGTTCATTTATTTGGTTGTATAGTTATGTTTAGTTTTATTTTATCTTTGTAAAAAAAGATTTGAGGTTTGAAATAAGAAATAATATGTAAAAATAAACCGTTATAAGAAATATAATTTTTCTCTAGGTCTATTTTTGGTTACGGTAGTACAATTATAGAACTATATCATATTATCTTTCCGAAAAACGTAGTCTTATTCTAAGTTCATGTTTTTTGATACAATAGTATATTAGCACAATATTGTATTATCCTTTATAAAAACATAGTATTTCACTAAAATAATATTTTGGTTTATGATAGTACACTTCTACACGAAAACATAGTCCATTTCTGAGTTCATGTTTTTGGTTCTAGTAGCACATTTAGAACTATATCATGTAACCTTTTCTTAAAACATGATCCTTTTATGAGTTTATGTTATTGAAAGGATATTTCAGAAAGGTGGTTGGAAAACGTGTTTTTGAAAAAGTTTTTGGAAAGTGATATTAAAAAAAGGTATCAAAGTGATTTTAAAACGTATTTAAAAAATGAGGCGGGCTCCATGGAGGTTTTGAAAAATATTTTTGGAAAATGGATAGAAATTTAGAAGTAGGGGTTTGGGAAAGATATTTGAAAAATGTCTGGGAAAAGGATTTTAAAAAAAGCGCTTCAAAAATCAGGTATTTGTGAAATGGCAGGAAAAGGGGCTTTGGAAAAGCAAGTTGGAAAAAGATGTTTTATAAAGTCTGGTTAGAAAAGAAGGTTTTCAAGAAAGGGGGTTGGAAAATCATTTTGGAAAAGGTACTTAGAAGGTGAGGTTACAGTAAAAGGGGTTTGTGGAAAGGATTGAAAAGGGGTTGGAACTAGGGGTTTTAAAAAATATTTTTGGAAAATGAGTAGAAAAGGGTTTAGAGGTAGGATTTTTGGAAAATATTTTTGAAAATGACTGAGCAATGGACTTTGAATCAAAAAAACGCTTCAATAACCAGATTGGAAAAGGGGTTTGAAAAGGTGGTTGGAAAATAGTGGTTTTGGGAAAGTCGGTTAGAAAAAGGGTTTATTGGAAAATTCCTTGGATAGATTGAGCAAGTGGTTATGAAAAATATTATTTAAAAATTGGTAGAGAAGGGGAAGTATTATAGCATAAATGGTTCAAAAGCGGGGGTTGGAGAAAAAAAATGTATAGTTTGAAAGGGTTTTGAAGGGGTATTTAAGGGGACGTAAAGGGTTTTAAAAGTTTGGAAAATCAGTGAAAATGGAAACTTCGAATAGGAAATTCAAAGGGGTTTTCAAAAATAGAGTTGAAAAATTTCTTTTGATTAAGAGAAATAGATATTTGGAACAGGAAATTCAAAAAGGCTTGGAAACAGGGTTAGAAAGGTGAAAAAGGGTTTTGAAAATGAGAAAAAAATAAGATAAAAAAAAATAAAAATTTAAGAAAAAGCGCTTAACGTTTATAACGCTTTTGAGAATTTTTTCTCAAGAGTTACGTTCCATAAGAAGAATATTAAAAATATATTTGAAATTTATTAAGTAAGTTTGTTTCACTCTGAATCGAAAGAAAAATAATGCTGCTATTGGGATATTTGACAAGACCTGAAGTCATGTTTTTCCGCTTATTGTTCCACAGAAAAGGCGAATATTATTGGCGCAAGAAAGCAGACAAAGAAATAGTGTGAACGATGAAAAAGAGGAGACAGCCGGAGGATATTAAAAAAGTCCAATACACAAGCTATCGACATAAATCCTAGGCTTGTGTATAAATTGAACGGCAATTTTGCTGCTTTGCTCGCTATGAATTATTGCAGTCTCTCTTTGATATAATCGACTTTGTTCGCGATGAAAAAGTTATCCATAATTGACATGCAATAATGTCCGTCACATTGATGCGAGCATGAGTTCATTGTGAATGCCTCGAAATCCTCTTGCTTTTTCAGCATCAACGAGAATTGCATTTAAAGTGCTTTTTGAAATGCTAATTTACTTAAAAACAATATGAAGAAAAAGTTTCGAGCTGCTTGAACTAAAAATCTGCTCTCCGTTGTTATTGACTTTTTTTTGCAATTCGCGAGACAGATAAAACGTAAATAATTAACCGAAAACAGAAAATAATATTCCACTAGGTGGCTTGTTTACTTGGAACTCAAAGAGAAAAGCAAGCCAGCTCATGAAAAAGCGTTACGAGAGGAGAGTGAGAGAAAAAATGAAAAAAAAATGTGTTTTGTTTCCCCGAAACGATATCCTGCTGCAAGTGGCGGTCGTACATGGTCCGCTGCTAGGCGTTAATTAAACTTTAATTTTGCCTATCGCGCCAGAATCACCGGCAAGATTTACTCACGAGAGTACATCGCTTTTTTCGGTCAATAAAAAGTTGCAACGGTGGAAGCCATTTTTTTCATTCCGGATGGAAGAAAAATTTTAATGAAAAAGAATGTTTTATCTCGTTAATTTCAGGCCATTTAGAGTTACTTTTCAATTTTAGAACATTACCTGTACAGCTGACCAAGATTATAATGTGCATTCACGTGGCCTGGCTGAGCATGAATGGCAGCCAGAAAATGTTGTTCTGCCTGATCGCCAGCAGTCAACGTCCCAAGATTATTGTGTGCACTCGCATAAGATGGCCAGAGCCTAAAACAGACATACAGTTTCTTTCATCAGTTTATATAATTCAGTGTTTCCTTCATTAATTACATTATTAAATATTTATGTATATGGGGCATTCGATGTCAAATTGAATTGGAGTTATAAATATCCAATCAGGACTTTTACTAGCACTAAAAACATACACTAATAAAAAAAACCCTCTCCCCCGTTGCACACACCATAGTTTTCGTAAAAATTGCTTGAATTTAGTCGTTTTGATGTCTACTTTTACTCCCTAGGGAGCACACAGTGCTTCAATTGTAAAAAGTGCATTTTACTCCCTAGGGATTAAATCTTATTAAAAGACTTTGACATTTTCCGCAAATTTACTTAGCTTATTATTTGTAAAATACTCAGAAATTTTTTTAGAATATACAGAGAACCTTAAATTTGGAAAAAATAAATAATGATTAAAACTGAAAAAGATAATTATTTAGGGATATCTTATGTTTTTATTTTGACTTCTTCGAAAAAAATTGAAATTTTTCCGATGACTACCACTATTAATTATTTTTTTTTTTCAAATTTAAAGGTTCTTTGTAGATTATAAAAGATTTTCAGAGTAATGTTATGAAATATAGGCTGAGTTAAAATTTTTTTTTTCAATTGAAAAAGAAAAAATAGAAATCGAAAAACTCCTACTCTGAAAATTTCAAAGAATTTGCAGAAAATTTCAACGTTTTTTGTAAATAAAAAAGATAAGTCTCGATAAGTCAATTTTTGAAAAAGTTACGGTCATTTGAAAAAAAAAAAGATTTTTCTGAAAAACCTATAACTTTTTTTAGGTTAGGTAAAAAAATTTACAAAAATTCTAAAAAATTTTTTAAATAGGGTAGAAAAAGATAAAAAAAAATTTCAGTCAAATCGGAAATAGTGTTTGACAAAAAGTGTATGGAGAAGTGATCTGAGTGGAAAAGAGGAAAACCGCGGAAAAAAGAAAAAAAATGGAAAAAGGTGTAAAATTCGTAAAATAAGGGGTTTAGAAAAAGTTGAAAAAAAGCGGGTTGGAAAAGATAAATTTCGATAGAGTGTTTAGAAATGAAGTGGGTAAATATATTAGTCAGGAAGGTCGGATAAATTATAAACAAAGGAGGTTGGAAAATTTGATAAGAAAATTCCTCAGGAAATAGTGTTTGTAGAACGAGGTGGGAAAGTCGTAGAATATGGGTTTTGGAGAAGACTCGGAAAATGCAGAAGGGTCGGGAAAGGGGGATTGAAAATGGGTTAGAAAAGTAGGTGGGAAAAGGGAGTCAGAAATAGTGTTCGATAAGATGTTTAGGGAAGTGATGGGAAAAAGTACGTGTAATCGAGGTTAGAAAAGGTTGAAGAGTGGAAAAATTGTAGAATGAGGGATTAGAGAAAGTTGAGAAAAGGAGGCTGGAAAAAGACACATTTTCGACACTGTGTTAAGAAATAAGATGGGGAAATGGATTGGTAAAGGAGTTCGAAAAACTTGTGGAATGTTGCAGAACACGGATTTTTGGAGAAGGTGATTGGAAAAGTAGGTTGGAAGAAGGGGTTGAGAATGGTGATTAAAAATTTGTTAGAAAAGTATGCAAGAAAAAAGCAGTTGGAAATAGTGTTTGACAAAAGTTATGCCAGGTAGTGATGGGAATGCAAAAGAGGAAAAAAGCGGAAAATTTGTAAAATAAGAGGTTTAGGAAAATTTTCAAGAAAAGGAGATTGGAAAAAGATCATTTTCGACAGTATATGGTATTTAGAAATGAAGTGGGGAAATGTGTTAGTAAAGAAGGTAGGAAAAGTTGTGGAAAAGTTGGTTGGAAAATTCATTAAGAAATAGTGATTGTAGAACAAGGTGGAAAAGTTATAGAATATGGGTTTTGGAGAAGGTTGGGAAAATTAATAAGAGGTCGAAGAAGGGGATTGAAGATGGGTTAGAAAAGTAGGTAGGAAAAAGGAGTCAGAAATAGTGTTTCATAAGGTGGAAAAGGTGGAAAAGTTGAAAAGTTGAAAAGTTGTAGAAAAAGGCCAAAAATGAGTTTGGAAAGGAATTCGAAAATTGGTGGGCCAATGAAAATTCGGAAGGTTTGGAATATGGTTGAAAAGTAGGTGTAAAAAGTGGGACAAGGTGTATGAAAAATAAATCTGTATAGTTAAGTGAAAAGAGGTACGGTTATTATGAGGGGGGGGGGGTATTTTAGAGATACGCGGATTACGAAGCACTGTTAGTATGCACTACCGCGAATCATAAAGCACGCGTTGCTGGTACGACTACCGTTCTTGCGGGATCATGGCCGTAATTTCCGGAAGGCTAGTTTTATAGTTTGTCAGTGGCTTACTCTACTGGTTATATGCGTTAGCAGTTCTGGCAGCGTGACAGAAGCCAGGAGGGGAACATCAACGTAAAATCACTAAAATCTAGGAAGCGGTACTGGCAAGGCCAATCTGCATATGGGAACTTTACTTAAGGGTGTTGCAGCACTCGACTAAGAAATGAAAAAATTACCAAAAAATCGTGTAAAAAATGGCCTCTGTCTATTCAGTTGCTTTGAATTTCCGATATATTCTCATTATAAAAGATCCACTTTCTCTGATGAGCGAAAATCAGATAATTAAAAAATTATTTTTAATCATTTAGTTAAATTTAGTTAATAAATAGTTCATAAATAATTTATATATTTATAAATATATAATTAGATATATTTTATTTAATAAAACTTAATTTTCCTCTTTTATATCTTTTTCACCTTTATAGGAAAGTAAGCTTGAGGTTTTAATCGTTTATTTTAATTGATAAGTCTGTAAGTCTCCTAAAAACTGAAGCTTGTATATTTAACAGGCTTAATTTTAGTTCAATTATCGGAAGAGAAATTTTCAATATGAAGAGAAAAACCCTCTTACTGAAAATGAGGGCGGAACGGATTTTAAGGAAAAAGGAGTGAGTTAAGCAGGTGAAATTTATTCGCTTTGGGAAGTTGATGGAAGGGTCTGGAGCTGAAGACAAGGAAGGATGTATTCTGCGAACTCACATGCCGCCCCACTTTATCTCCTTCTTATAAATGAAACAGGTTATTTATTATCCAATAAAGAGACACTTCGGGTATGCAGCACCCTACTGTGTATGTATTTTACGAGAAAACGACTCTGACGTGTAAATATCGAAATTCCCCTGACTTTTCACATTTTATTCGAATTTTCCTACTTTTTTCCAGTTCTTGAAATTTTCTCCGCAAAATGCAATAAAGTAAACGCATGTAAAGTATAAATGAACCCCATTTTTATCTTCTATTTTAAAATAATAGCTTTTCCAACCTTATATTTCAAACGTTTTTTTAAAACCCATTTTCCCACCTTGTTTGGAAATTTATATTATAAACTCTTTTTCCAACCTTTATGTTCCTACCATCTTTTTAAAGTCACTTTTCAAACCATGTTTCTGAATTAATTGTGCAAAACCCTTTTCCAACCCCATTTTTATCTTCTTATTTTCAAGACATATTTACCAAACTACTTTTCCTAATCCATTTTCCGACCTATTTTTCAAACCACTTTTCTAAAACACCGTTTCAACCCTTTTTCAACCCCTTTTTTCCAACCTTATTTTCCTATCTAATTTTCAACCTCATTTTTCAACCTCCTTTTTAAAACCTTTTTTTTCTAACCTCATTTCCAAAACGCTTATCTCACTCTTTTTGCAACACCCTTCTTGCAACCTCCTGTTTTCAATTCACTTTTTCATACCCCTTATCTAGCCTACTTTTCCACCCACCTTTTTACCCTCTTTCCAAACTCCTTCTTTGAAAAAAGTTTCTTTCCGACCTTATGTAATTCTTTTTTATCAAATCAATTTTCCAAACCATTTTTCCGATCTCTTTTTGCGAACATGAAATATTTTGCTCCAATATTTTGTATGTTGAAATAGCTGATTAATTCCCTTGTTACTAAATATAGTTTTCTTTTCCACTAGATAGCATTATGCGATCGAATGAAAATAAATATCAGTAACTTTATATAATGAATTTTTCAGTATTGATAATATTTTTTTTAAAGGATGGCACTTTAATAGTCTGTGAAGTTTTCCCTCTCACACATTTGAAATATAATTTTTTCTTCTTTCTTACTCACTACCATATTCTTTTTTTTTCCTTCGTTTCATTATTTCTCTTTCTCTTTCATCATATTATACAATTTTTAGCGTAGGGAATCAATAATCCTCGATGTATTCTTGTAAGTATGATCGATGAATAAAAGGTGGATTTTATCCATATGAGCGCCGTTTGTGCGAAATCGTATAAGAAAAGAAATAAAGAAAGAAAGTAACATCTGCGAAGAATAGGAAACCGAAGATTAAAGTAGTAACATTTACAATAATATCGGAATCTCCTCTTATTTCCTTCTTTTCGAATACTCCCCACTAAACTTTCCTTCGCAAAAGTTTCCTCCTTGTTTTTTTTTTAGAAAATATTCCAAAGACAACGTGACCACATGTGCCGGAATTTCCGTCCGAATATCCGGATTTTTGCGTATAAATAGCTTAACTCTTTGAATTGAAATTATTTTACTTAATTTGGATGCTTTTTAATTATTTTTAACATCTTTAAATTACTAAAATTAACTTTTCAATTCTTTTTAACTCGCCTTTAAATCTTTTCAGTTCATTTGGATCCTTTTAAATTCTTTTGTTTGTTTCAATTATTTCCAATTACTTCAGAATTGGAAAGAATTTACAAGAGCTCATAAAAATGAATTGAAGAGTATTAGAATTGAAAAACTGAAAAAACAAAATGAATCGAAGATGATACAAAAGAATCTAAAAAAGAATTGAAAAGAATTCTCGGTGAATTCGAGTAATTTCAACGTATGTCAAAAGTATTCAAAATAATTGAAAATAATTGCTACAACTTCACGATAAAATCCAGTCTATTTAGGGAATTTTAAGAGAATTCAAAAGAGCCGACAAAAAAAGTGAATTCATGAGAATCCAAGAAAATTGAAAAGAATCAAAAATAATTGAAAAGTTGTCACGGTGAATTCTAATCAATACAAGGTATTTAAAAGTAATTGAAGAGCCTTAAAATAAACGAATTATAAAGATTCAAAAGATTTCAAAAGTATTCCAAAGAATTTAAAAGAATTTTAAAAAACTTATCGGTGAATTCTGGTGAATTTAAAGGAACTGAAAAGAATTTGCAAGAACTACCAAAAATTCATTCAAGACAGTTAAAGAGAAATGAGAAGAATTGAAAAACTGAAAAAAACACAATGAATTGCAAATGATACAAAAGAATTGAAAAGAATTGAAAAACATAAATAAAAAATAATTCAAAAAAATTTTTGTGTGAATTCGTGGGAATCCAAAAGAATTGAAAAAAAATCGAAAATAATTTCAAGTTTTTACGGTGAATTTTAATCAATTCAAAGGATTTAAAAGTAATTAAGGTGCCTAAAAACACGCAGTAAAAAGAATTGAAAAGATTTATCTATGAATTCGAGTCTATTCAAGGGATTTCAAAAGAATTCCAAAGAATGAATTCAAGAGAATTGAAAAGAACAATTAAAACATAAATCGCTTCGGAAGTAACCTTATTTGGATGAATAATAAATGAAAATAAAATTTAAAAAAAAAGAAATAAAATTAACGGGTACAGCAGAAACTGTATGGAAAATCCTGGTCCCGTCTAGAGTGGATCGAGCATCGAGTATGGGATACAATATCGAAGTCACTGACGGTACATCGAGTCAGCTTCAGTGACTGCATAGTACGGTAGTTTCGAAGGGTCTTTACTAGCTACTAGCTACATGCTACTTGCTTCATATGACAACTCATACACACGTATCAAGTGCAATACCCTGTCGAGCATGCATATAGTAGATATACTATAGGTTCCAGATCGTGCTTCGACTTCGAGATATGAAACTTTATATCGGAAAATAAGACGACAGGGATTCACGAACCGTTTCGTGAATTCAGCTATGATACGTGTCCCTATTACTTTTTTTATCCTGTGATTTATTGCCTTCAACTGAAAACTGAGGAGTAATATATTATCTGTATTTACATCTATATATATACTCTTCTCTCTCTCTCTCTCTCTCTCTGAATGTCAAAAATCACCCCAAAAAATCATATTGAAGATATACGTTTGTTTCATAAAATTTCTAAATTTTATAAACACTAGCTGGTACATAAAATTAAATTCATATGATTTTTAGTTAGTCGAAAACCTGATTGGTTTTTTGGAAATAGCGCGAGTTGTGTGAATTTGCAGAATTTGAAAACTATGTTCAAAATACTAAAGAATTTCAGTGCATTATAGAAGGAATTTTATGAAATGAATTGTGATTTTCACAAATTTTAGGGCATTTTACCAGTTCTTGCGATTTTATGGAATTTAAAGGATTTTAAAGTGATTTTTCGGAATTTCATGAGATTTCATAAGATGCTGAATCATGTTAAGAAATTTAAAAGGATTTTACGAAATTTATTGAGATTTTTATAATATTTAAAATAAATTCAAGAGATTTTGTGGGATTTGGCGAAATTTACTGAGATGTTCAGAAATGTGAAGGGATTTAATGAAAATATATGGGATATTGAGTAATTTCACTAAGTCTAAGGAATTTTAACTCAGTTAAAGAAATTCAAAAAGATTTTGCGAAATTTCTTGGAATTTTCAGAAACTTTAAGGGATTTCATGAAATTTTACGGGATTTTAAGTAATTTAAGTTAATATAACGATATTTTCGGTGATAATGAAATCATTTTTAAAAATTTAAGGAATTTACAATATTTCATTGGATTTTTAGAAATTGAAAGAAATTTAATGGAATTTTACGAAATTTGGTATGATAATAAACTGATTTTAACTACATTTTAGGATATTGAAAGAATTTAGGGGATTTGTGCCATTTTATAGGATTGTCAAGAGTTTTAAGAGATTTAATGATAATTCGCAGGATTTTGTGTAATTCTAAATAATTTAACTATAGTTGAAGGAATATTAAGTAATTTTTATGGAATATAACGATATTTTGTAGAATTTAAAAGAATTTCATGACATTTTAAGTGATTTAAAGGAGTTTAACTCATTTTAAGGGATTTTAATATATTTCATGG
>JAUESI010000026.1:2152210-2165457 GCA_032275145.1 Synergus laeviventris | reverse complement strand
ATTGTAAATGTATTGCACGAACTGTTAGAAAAGTATATGAGAATTATTGGTAGGAGTATTGTAAAAGTGTTGGAAAAAGTATTGTAAGAGTATTGAAAAAGTTTTGAGGGAGTAAGTCACTGATTCCAAATTTGTCAAAAATGTAATTAAACTGATTGTTACAGTATAAAAGTTACAACTTAATGACTGAGTTTATTTGAAAGCGATTCGCCTTAATGGATAAGAGGATTATGTGATTCAATCACACAACTTTTTTTGCTCCTTAGTAGAAAACAGTCTTTCTCGATGTTTTCCACATCCTGTTCTTCCAAACTCGATTTCTTTTACTCTTGATCGCTCTGGCTTTGAATAAACACAGTCGCTTAGTCTAGCATAAAATCTATTTGATTATGTGTAAAAGTAGAGACTTTTTATCTTTTGTATGCCACGAGAACCGCTCACGAAGTTCGAATTTCTATTTCTCTCAACATGACAAACTTTGATAGCCTGATAAATAGATATATATATATCAAAAGGACTTGCTGAAACTAAATATATATTTTCTCCCTCTACAATTTAAGTAGTAGCTTTACTATTGTATTTTTTATCTGCCGATAAACACTTTGAATGGGTTAAAACCACCCAAAAATTTCACCCCTAAGAACAGTTTCTATCCAAACATTTTTTTTCAAACCAATTGGAGATTTCTTGTTAGAAATTTTATGGAGAAAAAAGTTTAAAAAGAAAACACTTTTACCCTTATAAAAAATAACGTATCCTACCCTCGGAAATCAAAATGCTGTATTTAATATCGCCTTTCAATAACAAGCAATCTCCAATTGCGTTGGAAAACAATTTTTTTGCATAGAAACAGAGATAGCGTGAAAAACTGTTTCTCGGGTGAACTTTGGGGGTGGTTTTAACCCCTTCAAAGTTTTTATCGGCAGATAAAAATAAGACCTATGTCTTATTTTTTTGTCCTGGAAATTTTTTTGTTAGAATAATCTAAAACAGTCACTTCAAAATGGTACACACAAACCTTCTTGCCTCAACACTTCGAAAAATTGGTTTCATGTGCACCTTTTGATTCATATATAGTCCAGACTTAACACTGTATGAAAACGTGTATTAACTGTGACGTAAAATACTTTTGGGACACCCTGTAAATACACATTATATAATATGTATGTATATTCGGAGAGACGTGAATATTGGGACAACATAAAGGAGAATCAATGTAACAAGGTGCGCTGATGAAGCTCGAACTGTTTCCCCACAACCCCCAAACTAACGTACATATGTCATGAAATTTCATATTTGCAAAGGCGAGTCACATGGTAACGAGAATATCAACACAAAAACAGAATATATGTATCAATTCGATACTAAAGGTGCTCATCAATGTTTCCAATTCCGGACTTTATTCGCGAAAATTAACAAGGAAGCTCTTAACGCAATGGTAGGAAATTATGGGCCTATTAAAAATTTTATGAAGCATATCCTGGCTCAGAGGATGATTTCGCAGTATGTTGGGTAAATTAGTATTGCCGATACTTAACAACTATACTGGTATATTTAGCGGTTTAAGTCCGGGGTAAAATAGATTTGCGTCTGAATTAAATTTCGAATGTCGATGTTTACCGGCTTGTCTGAATAAATCAAAAGTATCAAGTTATACAGAGCGTCTTTTATATATGAAGTGTATTACTGGATAATATTGGGAGAAACATGGTAGATAGTTTGAAAAAGGAAAAGAATTGGCCAGACTATTTAAAAATTATAGGAAAAGTGTTGGAAAGTATTGAAATACTATTTAAAAAGTATAGGAGAAGCATTGGATAAGGTATTAGAAAAAGTATTCGTCGAACTATTTAAAAAGTATAGGAAATGCATTGGAAGAGTTGTTGAAAAAGTATTGGAAAATTATTGGGAGAAGTATGATAAAAGTGTTGGCAGAAGTATTGTAAAGTATTGGAAAAAAGTGTTGTAAACTGATTGGAAAAAGTATTGGGAGAAGTATTGGATAAGCTATTTTAAAATAATTAGAAAAGTATAAGTAATTTTTGGGATGAGTGTTGTAAAATCATTGGGTAAGGTATTGGAAGAAGTATTCGGCAAACATTTTGAAAATTATTGGAACAGTATTGGGCGGACATTAGATAAGGTATTGGAAAAAGTATTCGTCAAACTATTTAAGAAGTATTGGAAAAGTATTGGAGGAACTATTTAAAAATTATAGGAAATGTATTGTAAGAGTATTGGAAATTAAGAGTATTGGAAAAATATTGGACCAACTATTTAAAAAGTATTGCGAAAGTATTGGAAGGATTGTAAGAGTATTATAAAAAGTATCCAACGAACTATTTAAAAAGTATTGGAAAAGTATTGAAACTATTTGACAGTATTGGAAAATTACTGGGATAAGTATGGTAAAAATATTGGAAAAATTATTGGTAAAATAGTTTAAAACGTATTGAAACAGTTTTTGGGAAAGTATTGGAAAAGTATTTGAAAAGTATTGAGAAAGTATTGGAAGAAGTAAGCTGAAAGTATTGTACAAACAATTTTTTAAATAGTGAAAAAATGGTTGGAAAAGTATTAGAAAAAGTATTGGTCAGCCAATTAAAAAAGTATTGAAAAATTATTGGATGAACAGTTTGAAAATTATTGTGAAAGTATTTAACGATCTTTTTCAAAAGTATTGGGAGAAGTATTGCAAAAATATAGAAACAGTATTGGAAAGTTATTAGAGGAAGTATTCAAAAAAACTGCTGAAAAAGTATAAAAAGAGTATTGGAAGAAGTATTGTAAAAGTATTTGAAAGCTATACGGATATTCCAAAAGCTCCACCTGCTGGGTATCGATTAATAAAATGAGCATTTTACAACATTTTTTTGTATGGTATTTTGTCAAATAATTTTTTACAATCCTTGACTCTTCTGAGAAAATTTCTTCGTACCAATATTCCCTAATATTCATTCTTTAAATTTAATCTGTAACTCATGGCGAAAGTATGAATAACCAAGAAACTCCGGATCTGCTTAATGAACTCGATATGATCATTCCAAAATCTGAACAAACTTGGCTAATCTGATTAATGTTCAAGCTTCGACCCTTGCTTTAAGATGTCCAGTTAATCTAAAACTTGGAAGGACTCTACTTTCAATTCAAGCATAAATGCGGTCTTTTGACCGAAAACCTAGTTACTGACCGCAGTCTCCGGCTTCGAAGTAATAAATTTGTCAGCATCGTTTCGAACCAAAATGTCGAAATCGGCCAAAAGATTAGTCATTTATTATACTTTCCCATGTGGTACATAAATGACAATTTACCATACATTTTATAAATTATCGTGCTCTTTAAAACAACTTCGAAGTTAACAAGCCCTGATACAACGAAAATAAATTAAGGCTCATTTTGTAATGATTTCTTTTACTTTTAAGATAGAAATACATCGTTAAAAGAAGTTAATTCTACGGAATTCCGTATTGTATAGGGACTAACTAAACTGATAAGAACTAAGTGTATGGCTAATGGGTCGTAAAATTTCAAGACCAGCGTGTGATAATATCACATTTTCCACCGAATAGAGGCCTTAAACAGAAGGGATTTACTATTATATATGTTACCAAGTGCCTGTTATTAATTCCACCATATATTGATGGAATTTGTTTTCAAAGTAAAACTTATATTGTAAAATTAAATATAAAGTAAAGTTAGAATATAACATAAAAGAATAGGATAGAATACGATAGGCCAAGATACGATTAGGCAAAGATAGATTAGCCTAAGATCAGATAGGAAAGAATAGGATAGGATAGGACAGGATCGTATCCGATAGTATATGATGGGATTGGGTATGATAGGAAAGAATAGAATGTTCAAAATACGATAAGAAATAATAGGATAGAATACATTAGGAAAAAATAGCACCCGAAATGATACGATAGGGTGGGGTAGGATCGGATAGGACAGGATATGATATGATATGATCTGCTATGATATGGTAGGATATGATATGATATGATATGATATGATATGAGAGGACTGGAGATGAGAGGAGAGGGGATGGGGGAGGGGAGAGTGGAAAATGGGAGGTGCGAGGAGATGAGAGGGGAGGAGATGAGATGATATGGGAGGAGTGGAGAGAAGAGGATGAGCAGTGAGAGGAGAGGAGGTGAGAGAATAGGAGAGGAGGGAGGATTATGGGAGCGGGCGGAATGAGAGGATAGGGTGAATGGGATATGAGGGGAGGGGAGAAGATGATAGGAAGGGGGAGACAGGACATGAGGGGCAGGGGAGGAGAGGGGTGGGCGGGAGAGGAAAGGATAGGAGAAGAGAGGCGGAGAGCGGAGAATGGGACGGGCGAGGGGTTGAGAGGGTAGGAGATGAGATGAGATGATATGGGAGGAGTGGAGAGAAGAGGATGGGCGGTGAGAGGAGAGGAAATGAGAGAAGAGTCGTGGATGGGTGGTATGAGGGGAGGGGGAAGATGAGATGATATGAGAGGGGTCGAGAGGGGGGGTATGAGGAGATGGAATGATATGAGAGGAGCGGGGAGGATATGATAGGGGGGAGGTAAGAGGAGAACATAGGCAGGGAGAGAAGAGGGGAGGAGAGGAGGGGCGAGTTGAGGAGAGGTGAGGAGAGTGTAAGAGGAAATAATAGTAGATAAGAGGGGTGGAGGTGAGAGGAGGAGGGGGTATGGTGTGGAGGGGTGAGTTGAGAAGGGGTCGTGAGGGGACGATGGGAGAGGGGAAGAGAGGAGGGGCGAGGAGAGGAGAGGATATGAGATGATAGAGGGAGAGGAGAGGATAGGGGGAGAGGAGAGGATAAAGATACATTTCAATTGGATTCTCTGAAATTTCAGTTTTAAAGCTAGAATATGAGGTGAGGAGAGGAGTGGAGAGGAGTGGAATGGAATGGAGTGAAGTGGAGGGAAGAGATGATGAGAGGAGAGGAGCTGAGAGGAGAGGAGAGGGGTGGAGATAGTGGTGAGGAGAGGGGTGGAGAGGGGAGGGGAGGATAAAGATACATTTCAATTACATTCTCTGAAATTGCAGTTTTAAAGCTAGAATAAAAGTGAGGAGAGGAGATGATAAAGATGCATTTCAATTAGATTCTCTGAAATTTCAGTTTTAAAGCTAGAATACGATATTTAAATTCTAAAAATGAATACTAAATAATTTATAACTCTTACTTATCAGTTGCACCTTTCAACTCATTTGAAATGAATGTAAAATTTGTTACAAAAGTTTTCTTGGGGTCAAGAATAGGAAAGGTAGAAAAGTATATTTCCAATTGTTGCAGTTATATCTGACAGTAACGAAAAAAATGCTGCGCCAACAACGTTAGGAATTTAAGGACTGGAGTAAGACTATAAAGTATGATTTAGCCGATCGCCAACTTCGTTCAAAGTCGTTTGAAAAGTGTATAAAATAGACGTGCTTGGAACCTGGCACGAACATTTCACTATTGTTACGATCTGTGAGATTTTAATGTACAATAAAATCAGCTTTCCAGAAACAAAGAGTAATAAAAGTTAAACGAAAGTTGAATGAAATATACAAACTTTCGAGTGTTAATACTTTTTATAAACGAATTAATAGTTCTGATATTATTAATGTCTTTATAAGGGATGTTGTACATTTTTTAAAAGCCAGAGAAGAGCTTTCGGTTCTTTTTTCATACATCGGTGTCAACTGGACTATTTAACTAAATGTTTAATTCGCCCGAATTAAATTTCACTTCAGTTTCGTGTTGAGAGGTGCAATAAAAATATTAAGACGACGATCCGTCATCGACCGCATTAAATATTAAATTCCTAATTCTCTACCTCAAGCGCATCGCAGCTTTCACTTGTGAGGATCAAGGCACTTCATTACCAAATTGAAGAGCACTATGTCGTGTGTTGTATGGTATATTGACGTAGGTCCTACATCAGACCCTCAATTACCTTTGAATCTTAATAATGGGAAATCCTTTACACTAATGCTTTCTATGTGATGTCATTGATTAGTCTTTAGCTTTCCTGATAAAGCTAAGTTTCCTACTATTGTCACTATAAATGCTACTACATATGACCTCACATTGAGATTAAGCCTCTTCAATTCTGGCTTGCAGAAAAACAAGTAATTCAACAAAAGTTCTAAAATTTATCCAAATTCAATTTATAAACTATGATTGATTATAGATTATGGCCTACGGACTGTGACCTACGATTTATCACATACGACCTATATCGATGATCTACGACCTATGACCTAAGACCTATGACCTAAAACCTATGGATCAAGACCTATCAACTATAGCGTATGACCTGAGACCTATGACCTAAGGCCTACGACCTATGACCTATGCCCTAAGACCTATAGCTCAAGACCTATAACCTATGGCCTACATATTTGTGCCAGACCTATGACCTATGATCTACGAAGTATGATCATGTGATAAACTATCTAAGACCTATGACCTATAGGGCCTATAACACATAGACTTATGATCTATAAACTAAGATTGATTGATGGTTCATGACATATGACTAACGATCTGCCTGCGACCATAATATGACTTATGACCTATAACTTGCGACCTATGACCTAGGACCCATTGACATATGACATTTGATGACCTAATTATCATAAAATTATAGAGAAAGTTATTTTTTGACTCACCTCAAAATCCGTGAAGGCCTTATATGTAAGTACAAGGCAGCCCCCGAAGAAAAGACACGTAGCTAAATTTCTCGTGTCTGCTAGGGAGGCCACCAAAGGAACGGAACCCATCTGCCAGTCGTGTGATATCGTAGCTGGACATAGTAACAGCCAGCAATTCAATGCAGCGAGGTAACAGAACGTTAGTAATCTGCAATCAGAAATGAAATAGTCCTAAGCGTTACTGTCGTAACTATATAAACTTCACGATCATCTCAAAAGATAACGTCGAGGGCTTATGGTGCTCTCTAACTTGTGCGAGCGCGCACAGTATACCAATTATGCGATATATTCACCTCGCTTAAATGCCAAGATGCAGCCTGATTTGAGATTCATTGATAACCAGGTTTAGACGCGAATACATCATGAATGGGCGGGAAAAGTGGACTCTAGGTAATTACCCTGTTTTGCTATAAACCTTTTCCAACCACAACCCTTATGCTCAATTTTATTTCCAAAACGTTTTTACACCATTTTTATTTCCCATCATTAATGTCATTATTATTACCCCTTGCACAAACTGTTTTTCAAAACTTATTTTTCCACCTCATTTACTGACCCCATTTTCTAACAGCTTTTCCGCACTTCTTTTCCCCAGCCTTTTCTAAACTTTTTTTTGCAAACATTTTCCAACCAGCTTTTCCGAACTTTTTTTTCAAACTTTTTGCCACACCTTAATTTTAACTTTTTTTCAACACTGTTTCTCATCTTTCCACCTCATTTATTGACCTAGTTTCCAAAACTCCTTTTGTTATCACCTTTTCCATCCTCATTTTCGATTGCCATTTTTAAAAACAATTTTCCAAACCCTTTTCCAACCATTTTTTTAAAACCCTTTTTACAAACCTTTTCTAAATTATTTTTTTCAATTTTTTCCAACTAGCTTTTTCAAACTTCCTTTTCAACCCCTTTTTCTAATGCTCGTTTCCAAACACTTTTTTCCCACCATGTTTTTTCCATGTTTTTGCAAACTTATTTTTCCACCTCATTTACTGAGCTCATTTTCAAATTCCTTTTCCTATTTTTAAAACCTCTGTTCCTTATTTTTTTCAAACAACTTTAAGGCCATGTATTACTTATCCGATCCCTGCCTTACCGACAATTTTTTCTCTGCAAAATTACTTCTAAATTGATTGAGGTATGAAATTGAATATTTCTAAAAGTAAAGATAATATTCTAAGGTACGTTTATCTGGTCCTAAACTTTTATTAAAATAAAAAAAAATTCAAAAAAAATTTGCTTTTTCTAATAAATGTAAATACTTAGAAGTAGGCAAACGTACCTTAAAGCTTTAATTTTAATTTTAGAGATTTTCAATTATATATCTTAATAAATTTATAAGTAACGTTGAAGGGAAGTAATGTCGATAAGGTAGGGATCGGATAAGTAATAAATGGCCTTAACACAACAAATTTTCCCACTAGCTGTTTCAAATTTCTTTACTGAACCTCCCCCCCCCCCTTCCTCAACCACCTCTATGAAATTTCTTTTCCCCATTTTTTTAAAATGATTTTCTCCAAACTCTTTTCAAAACTTATTTTTCAAATCCTTTTCCAAACCGCTTTTCTCCCTTTTTTCAAGAAATGACCCAAATACGTGTTTCCCATCCTATTTTTTTATATCGAATCGTCTAAATCTCTTTTCCAATCCACTTTCTCCACAACCTTTACCAATCTCTTTTTTTTTAAATCGAGATATTACGAGTCATTCAACATTTCGAAAACTGTTTTCTAAATCTTAACCGGCGTATCCTAAATTTGATTTAAGGAAAGTTTTGATGACTAATTTTTTCCATGTAATTTACTTTAGAAAGATCAATAGAAAAATTTGTTTCCAATTTTCACACAAACTGCAATTGCAATACAAAGTGTCTGCGTCTATAATTAATGAGGATCATGAGGTGTGGATTACTGACGTGTCCCGGAGTCAAAGTATGGGCTGAAGGGTCAGATTATTTGATACTTGTCGATGGAGCTTCTTGTTTGGGAATGACACTTTGCTAGACAATAGATACCTCAAATAAGCCGAGCTAGCAGTTCATGTATCAGGAAGAATGAAAATGACGAAGCTCGAGACTCTTATTGAAAGTTGGCAGATTAAAAGCGTGATAGTGTGTCGTGTCTGCAACACTGGTTATGTCGAGATGCTGATGGAAAAAGAATGAAGTCTTTGTATCAGACGTAGATACTCTTATCCTCGTCAGCTTTCTAGAATAAAAGGGTGTGGAGAAATAAGTTTGGGGGATCTTTCTGTTGGTGAGAGAAATGTTTTCAGGACGAGTCGTAGTCGAGCGTGGCGAGAAAGAAAATTAAACCAACTTAAAAGCGATTTCAATTATTTATTTAGGGATATATTTATTAATTGATGACATGGAAGACGATGTGGCTTAGCAGTTTAACTGTACAATGGCGCTGCTCTATCGCTATATGTAGGCCACTAGCAGCCCTGTGCATCTTAAACAAAAATGACGCCTCCTTAGTGTCACGAGTTAGTTAGTTCCTACTTTCTCCAGCGTGGCGCCATTTGACATATCACTCCCTGTTTTTCCATTGAAAGCAATGGAACTGAATTTCTTTTTTACTATTTTTAGGTAAAAAAAGAATTTTTCCGCGTACAAACTTATTGATATCAAAACAATATTATTAATATAATATTTCAAAACAATTTTGCTACAAATTTATATACATTATGAAGGGAAAATGTAAATTAAAAATTATTGTGATAATCCTAGCAAATTAAATTAGTCTAAGTTTTAAATTTAAATAAAAAGTTAAATAAGCTGAAAACTACAATTAATTTCTTAAAAAAATAATAAGCAATATAATAAAAAGAGGATTTCCTAGTCAATTATTAGCTATATATTTATTTTTGGAACATAAGTTATTTAATGAAGTTATAAATAAATACTTTATTTATATAAATTATATAAATTATGTTTTTTTCTAATTTCTTCTTACTTTTATTCTCACTTTTTTGGTCAGCCATGGTCTGTTTGGGAAACTGCTGTATTCGAGTTTGTAAATACTATACTGTTGTATTATATTCGCTAATATATCTTCTTTACCATGTGTAATACAAGCAGGAAATTTAAATACTCTTTCTTTGCATAATTCATTTAAAATATCATCAATCGAGTCTGCAGTATTTAGAAACCCGGATTTACAAACTGAACAATTCGTTCATTTTAAATATTTTGAACAAATTGACCCTGTTGTGTAGCAATTTAAAGAATTCACTACACGAGGTAAATCGTAGTCGTGATCTACAGCATTGATAAAATTGCTAAAATCCGAATGATCATCTTCTATTATGACGTATCCGACTTAACACAATAAATTTAAAGAACACCACAAAACAGAATAACTCACTTTTATTTTTTTCCAGAGAAAATTTAAAGAATACTTGAAAAAAAGCAAACAAACTATTCGAGTCCCATTACTTGCAATGGAAAAACTGGGAGTGATGTGTCAATTGGCGCCACGGTGGAGAGAATTGGAACTAACCAAACCTTGATACTAATGGAGGAAAGTTTTATCTCTCAAACATGGAGAGATGCACAGGGCTGGCAACTAGTAATGCATATCGACAAATTTAGAAGTGAGTTTACACTCTATGGTATGTATCATCTGTGCAACCTATGTACTCGTATTCTATACCTCAGCGCTTTCCCCTCTTTTCGTTTCTCAAAGTTTGTAAAAAATGTTTCGAATTGAAATTTTTGAAACATAAATTTAAATATAAAATGAAATTGCGCTACTTTTCGAAATAAATAGAAAAAACTCTTTTTTCACCAAACTGAAATTTAATTACTTTTTTTGACTTGAGCTCGCGCTCAGTCACTCAATTTTGGGAATTTATTAATCAAATTTACAGGAATTATGCTTTGTAATGTTCAAAGAGTAACGTTGCAAAAACTGGACGTTGATACTTTCCAAAGCTTGGGGGAGTCGAGCGAATTTTGGGCAAAAAGAAAGTTCCAGTGGGAAAGTTGTTCATAAAGGAATAAGGAAGTTTTCTGGAAAATATTAATTCGATTGGTTAAGCGGTTTAAAAACTATCAGTGTTTTACTTTCGCGCGGTCGTTTCTCGCGCGTAGGCAAGAGCGTCTGCGTTCGGATAAATCAAGTACGACCGGCAAAAGACGCTTTTGCCCACGTGCTAGAGTCGACTGCTGGCGAAACTAAAACAAGGATAGTTTTTCAACCGCTTCTCTATTCCTTTATGAACAACTTTGCCACTGGAAATTTTTTCTTGCTCAAAATTTCCTCGATAAACGAAGCGATAGAAAGTTGCCAAGCTTTATTTTAATATTGTTTGATAATAAAATTGATCACTTTTCTTTATCACAAAAGTGATGAAGTTCAGATATCACATCATCTTCAGTACAGTTTAAATTATAACTCCTACAATTTTCATCTAAAAATTTTTAGACTTTCGTTTTTCTGAGCTAGTGAAACTGAAAATAATTATTAAATGTTGTTTCCTAATAAATGAAGTTTTTTGAGTTTTTTTCGAAAATCGAAATCCTCCATTTATTCTACCGAAGATGATGCGAAAAAGATCGAAAAATCTGTTTGGAAATGGGATGGGAAAAGAGGGGTGGGTGTGTTATTAAAAAAACACATGGAAAAAAAAAGATGTAGAAAGAATAAAGAAAATTTAAATTTAAAATAAAATTTAAAAGACGGATCTGTAAACAATTTTGAATAAAAAAGGCTAGTAAAATACGCGGGAGAAGAGGTTTAGAAAAATATTGTAGAAGATAACGTCACAGTTTAATATTGACAGTTACATTTTTTATTTTAAATGTATTAACCAACTCAGGTTGAGGATTTGCGACCCATAAAATTTCAACCATGGGGAATATCGCTCTTAAGTCAGGTAAAGTTAGATGCCTGGGGAGAAGTGGAAGCAGGGGTGATTTACCTGTCGAGGTTTTTAAACGAGGAAGCAGTTTAGTTGGAAATTCTGCTTCCACCTCGCAAGTCAGGTGCCCTATTGTTTTCTTGTTTTCGCGCGGCTTT
The DNA here is from genome assembly GCA_032275145.1 of Synergus laeviventris. Classification (NCBI taxonomy): domain Eukaryota; kingdom Metazoa; phylum Arthropoda; class Insecta; order Hymenoptera; family Cynipidae; genus Synergus; species Synergus laeviventris. Next base: position 2,153,741 of record JAUESI010000026.1, on the reverse strand, counting down.
ATTCACGATTATTAACACTGCATGGGTCTTTTTATGCACTGCATAAAAATGAGCATAAAGCCTTAAATCGCCTCGAGTGCCTTAATCACTCGTCACTCCATATTACACCCTCATACCCTCATTCTTTGTCGACGAATTTCCACTCGCTTAACAATTTTATGCTAGTAAGAATTTATTATTATGTAAGAGGAAAAATCTTAAAATAATATATGTATTATAAATTTCACTAAATAGACGATTTTGAGGCGGATTAAAAAAGCAAAAATTTCGCTGAGTCTATAAAACTATAGAGATCTAACTTGAAAACTCGTACCTAACCTGAAAGCTGGGACTAAACCCGAATACGCGAATGTTATCTGAAAATACGGAGTTAACTCGAAAAAACGGACTTAACCTAAAGACTCAAAACTAATTCGGAAATAACTTCAAATTCCGAACCTTAACATTAAACCCGCATCTAACCCGAAAGCCGCAACCAAACCCGAATGCACGGGTTTAACCCGAAGACATGAAATTAATCAGAATTACTGGACGTAACTTAAAAACTTAGAACTAAAGTGAAAAATCGGAATTAACCCGAAAACCTGGACCTAACCTTAAAGCCGGGATCAAACCCGAATACAAAGATCTAACCCGAAAACACAAACCTAGCTCGAACAAACGGTCCTAAACTGAAAACTCTGTTCTAACCTGAAAAATCGAACCTAACTCGGAAACCCGAACCAAACCCGAATGCGCCGACCTAAACCAAAAACACGGAATTAACCCAAATAAACGGATCTGAACTAAAAAGCCAGATCTAACCAGAAAACCCGGACAGGTACTGATCTATCAAGAATTTTTTTGTTTTTATTTATAGATTTTCCTTTCTCGTTTAAAAAATTGGAAATCATTAATAAAATTCTGTTCTGAAGCAGACTCGTGTGAACAAAATATTAAGTTTTTAGACAAAATGAGACTTGACATATTGTCAGACTGTCTCGTTCGTTATCAATCATACTCAGTACACGCACTAAATAAGTCAGGTCAATTCGCAAGTTGCGTGATTCCGTGTCATGCACTACGCTTGTCAAGAGCAATGGATTTCGATTTCATGCGATATAAATTACCTTTATTATCGGTGAATTCTCTTTTAATTATATGTAAGGGACTCTATAACTCGGGAAGGTTTTTTGGTTTTGTAATCACATCCAATCAATAATATTCATTATTGTTTTAATAATAACATAGATTCATCATATTTTATATATATTGAAAGCTCATATTACATTGTAATAATGATTGTTTTATTATTTATCGAATATATCAAATTTTCTCTATTGTAAACATTATTAATAATGAAAATTCTTCTATTTTTTTAATGCATTTTTTTTAAATTATCTACGCTTTAAAAATATTTTATTTTTTACACAAGATTCTATCATTTTTTATGAGATTGAATACATTTCTAGATATTTTCTTATTACATTTTCCGATTTGGTCCTCGTTTTTGTATAAGATCTGGTTATACCGGTCCAATTTGCATTTTCGG
>JAUESI010000026.1:2120739-2135759 GCA_032275145.1 Synergus laeviventris | reverse complement strand
CGTCTAACTAGACAGCGAGTTGGTTCATATTTTACTAGACTGTCTAGTAGGGCTAACCAGGATCCTAGTTGGGCTAAATAGACCTTTTTCTCCGTGTATGTATATATCTAAAACATCCATTCATTACTTCAATATAACTGTCGATGTACCAATATCGCTTGTCAATTCTCTTTCATATTATACAGTCTGTCCATTGAAGCAGTTTTTTTGCTCCCAAAGTGTTTAAAAAGTCCAGGCACTTCGTGCAAAAAACCGTCGATGACCTGCTAGGGAAAGGAAAGACGCGAGCAATGTTCAGTAAGGAGGATAGAATGATCTTTGCACTGTTCACATGGAAAAACGCTTGGTATGGGCTCCGGGAAATGTTGATCGCCATTGGTCCAATGTACTTTTTTCGAGTGTCGCGAAGAGGAAACTTGCGTGTATTCACCCTGAAGCAGCTCTCGACGGTATGACGCTCTCTACCTACGGAATATGCCGAAAAACTGGTCAAGAACATGTCTGGAAGATGCCAGGTCTTTATCCAGAACAACGGCGATTGGAGGGTTTATTAGGTATAAGTGCGCCCAACTGCTTTATGCAGCGCACTGTTGTGTCCGTGTCCACACATTTGTATTGCTGAGATCACAATAGTGCGTCTCATAATCCGTACTTAAAAGTCTTAAGAGGATTTAATTAAAAGATCTCACTTCAGTCCAAGCACTTTATTTTATTACAGTTAAAGTCCGAGTTGGACGTACGTCAAAATGAGTCAATGAGTGATGCCTGTGGAAAGCCAGAGCGGTAACTGACCGCTTGACGAGTTGGTCCGACACGGTCCGACGGAGTAATTCGTCTGGTCGGAGAAGAACCCAGACTATATAAATAGATAGATGGTCAACCTACTCGGTGTTCCTCCAGTCCCCACTCTTTATTGACTATCAGAGCGCCATCTGTGTAAATAACAACTAAATATTTTTGGAAATATATTTATAGTCACTCTGTATAGTTAATAGGGAAACAACTCACGGAAGCAGTAATGACTTCAAAATTAGATGAGACTTGCAAGACAAGAAGCATAGACGAGCAGAATCTCTTTAATGTACGACACGTGCTTGCACCCAGACGTATGTAAGAAGCCTTATGGGATTTCACGTCGCCAGCTAGACCGCAAACCCTTGCACATTTCCAGAGAGCTTTGCTATAATTGCATTCCTAGCATTTTCTGTAGTTCCTCTATTCCAAAGAAGACCGACAGATCCATTTACTGAGAGCCTTCGATCGTGCTAAGTTGCTACCGGTAGTGTAAATATTTCAAAGCTTTAGAAACTATTTCCTTTGTTTGATAGTTGATGGCAAATTGCTTTTGTAACGGATTTGAGCATGAAAAAAGCGTGCTCTTTAGGGCGGAAAAGTGCTTTTCCGGAAAGAATTTAAGACTTTATGGGAGGAGGAAAACAATCCGTACTCGAAAATAGAAGCTCATTTATAATAGCTTTACACAAATGCAGTTGCATTTACTTGAATTTATTGAAATTTCGAAGAAATCAGGGGTGGTTAACTGTTTTTACAAAGTTTGTTTGAATTCTCTGCTCGGCTAGAAACAAGAGGAAAATAAGATCCGAATTATTAATTAAAAAATTCAGGGGAATGAATTTGAAAAGAGTGAAACCTAATAATTTTAGGAAAACAATTTACAGTTGAGCCATCTTTAAAACAGAGATTTGTAGTATAATTAATAGTTCAGACAAAGCGGAAACTCAATAGAATTAATTTGACAGAAGTTTGAAGTTTATAATTGATTTCACAGTTTACGCATTATGCAATTATAAATCCTGGTGAAAGCTTGAAATTCTATTCGAATGAATTCGGTCCATTGTGTGTTCACCCACAGGGTGAAGCAGAAGTGAGAATAGAGTTGAAACGAACTGAAATGGTAACGAAATAAAGCAGCTGTAGGACTTACAAGTTACCAGTGGAGGGGGAAGAGCCCAGTTGGTAGCTAGCACGCGCTCTCCATACGAAAATTAGAAGTTTGAAAGCGGAGCAGAAAAGTATTGAAGGTTGGAAAGTAGAAAAACGAAAAGTAGATCCGATACAAAGAAGCTGAAAGTGTACTTAAGTACTGAGGAGGATTTATATTGAAGGTTGGAAGGGAAGAGTAAAATGTTGAATATTTTAATATACGTCTCTTTTCTCTATCACGAATTTTGTTCCTCTTGCTCTTAGCTTGTCCATGATTTTTTGCATTCTTTTTTGGTTCACTTTTTCTTCTTTCTTTTTTATTAATCTTTCCATGTACAATGCGTCAACAGGCGAAAAGGCAGAACTAAATAAACTGGGGCATTTACACTAGTTATAGACATATACGTTTAAAAGATCCCGGTACGGTAGCCAGGAGGCAGTCAAGTGAGGTTGAGTCGGGATTCGTGCGACTCCACCCTGGATCCTGGCATAAATTAGCATAACTCTGACGCACCACTGAGTTTACCTACCGAGCATGAGTTTCTCTATAATGTTATACAAGGTTGGATATACATTGTTCCTCGCACTTTCATGACTCTCGTGTCCAATACGAGCGATCCTGTGTAAAACATGCAGTGGTTACCGTCGTTTCCTAATCTAACCCTCTTCAGTTTGCAGATGTGAGACACTGTTTCGCGATATTTTATTAACACACTCTATTCCAAAACTCTCGAGAAAATCACTTAAGTCAAAAGATTTGAATCTTTGATTTGAATTTGAATCTTTTTCAATCTTCAGGATTGAAATGGAAAGGAAAAATTTAACCAAATGTATCCTTCCCAATCCATACCAATCTACTTCTATCTCCTTTTTAATCTACAATAACCTCTTTCCTTTTGAATCTCCGCTTTTCTATATTTCTGTATTCTTCGTTTATCTTCGCCAATCATTTCCTATCCTCCGCCTAATCGAGTTTTCAAAATCTCCGATATTATAACAACCAGAGTCGGATTAAGACAAATCGAAACACAGTACTGATTACTTTTTCAAAAACTTACTGCTCATCTCAAACAAAGTATTCCAAACAATTTTAGTAAATAGATGCGAATTATAAATAATTAATCATTTTGTTTCTTGAGCCGTCTTTTATGGTAAGACTTTGATACCTTAAAATCAAAATGAAAAATAGAATGGGTAATAAAATGCAAGATAAGAAAGTAGAACGTTCGTCTCTGGCTTTCTTTTTTCTTTACTTTCAACCTTTTTATCGTTATCCTCCTTTTTTATTACTTCAAGGATAAAATTTTAAACCTAGACGAGTCTCTTCAGCCTCGAGTTCAGACAAACTTTTATATAAGTAATATCTAGTCTGGGCACTTTAGGTGGGTTAAGGATAATCTTCTAAGGATTCGTGCGCAGGTTGACCCTTCGGGTCAACGTGGAACTAAATTCCCCAGTGTGCCATCTTGAATTGAGGGTTCTGGGTTCAAATTTAGTGTGGATTTTCAGGAAGGCCTAATAAAGTGTCACGAGAAGACAATTTTTGTTTTTTTTTTATTGGAGAAGAAGAAAAAAAATCATATCATTTTCTTTATTAACAATTCTTCTAGTCTTTTCGATTTATAAATAGTAACTTTCAGGTTTGACGTTTTTTGATCCTTTACACAATTTACTATTATTTTGATTTTTAAATATAATATTAAGTGAGGGAATAGTAGCACAGTTGAGTTGCAAAGAATGCGTAAAAATAAATGAATATCAGCTATCATCACAGTACATATGGTATTGTCATTAAAAAAGGTGAATTTCCTAAATAAAAATAGATTTTATCCTTTAATATCTCGGGGTCACTCTTAATAATACATGATAAGGAATTGCGAAAAAGTATAGCATAAAACTCAGTCATATTTTTTAAAATGGTGTCAGAGGTCGCATCAACCAAAAATTCGAGTCACGTAGACAAACGTTTAGTAAGCAGGAAGGCAGCAACACAGGGACGTATAGTAGACGCAGTTTGCACTGAGAGAGCTACATAGAAAAGAAGCTTTTACATCGGACCGTGCAATATCAATATTTCAAGTACGATCCTCGTACAAACAAGTGGTACATAGGTAAATTTCTCGTATTGTCGTAAACGACTCGTGCTTTGCAAAGTTTCCTGCACCCAGTTCGGAGCGCTTCTCTACCTTGAAATTCCACTTTACTGCCACTTCCAAAAAGATTTATGAATCCTAAGCTAAAGCTCTCTTCAAATTTCAAAACAGAAGTATTAACAAACCATAATAACAAAGATTCAGAAAATGAGATTGTTGCATATTTTCAAATATATTTTCCGAAAAGGGTCTACCTTACATTAAAGATCACAGGCTGTCAAAATATTTCAGATGAAGTATGGTGTTGGTGTTGTTGAACACTTCGAAAATATGTATCATTAAAATCGATTTAAAAAAATGTAAAATGTCTTCTTTTGAAATCAATTTGAGGCATCTTGATACCTGCTAGCGTAGTCTGCCGATTAGTATCAGCAACTTCCCGTGGACACCAAGTAAATTAGCAAAAGAAGAAGGCTACTCTGCAAACAAAGGTTTCGCATGTCGCTGCTAATAGAAACTGTTTTGCCCAAACTTTGATCCTTTCCACATGAAGTGTACCAGATACTAGATCTGAAAAGGGTAGGTCGAGCGGACAGTATCTGCCAATTCTGAGAATTCATATCTGCTAGATGGAAAACGACACCGCCAGGAGTGGAGAGGAAGAGGTCCCATCCGGAAGCGGTCATCCGACCACTTCATACGTCGTCGATCGTCCGAGTGAACGAAGAGCCGGAGGGTTAGGGGTTGGGAGATGACAGTTGGAGACGAGGGGATGGTATTACGTCCGCATGAACACCACTAGTGGCTGAATAATATCGTCGGCCGTTGCAGAAATTCAATTTCAGTAAATATCCGACCAGCAGCCACAACGAATCTCACATTCGGTAGTCAACCCTTTAACCTTTCCCCTATACCCTTTCCACACTGTAGCGAGCGTACTGAACCGCTTTTGGTATCGACCACTAACTACCCAACAAAAAGTGACTTTTTTTGGCAACGCGAAGCGGTGAGCAAACTTTTTCGTCCGTCGAATTTAAACTTGCGGATGCTCGGAGTTTTATCCGTACTGATGGTTGTCGAATTTGTTGAATCTGCTATTTTGTTTCTTCTACTACTTTGAGAAAATCAATTCCTTTTATATTTGCATTTATTCACTTCTTGCGATTTCCATTTGCCGTATCGCAGTGGGTGAGAAAGTTTGAATATTATTTTCAACTCAATGCGATTTTTGAAATATTATAAGCACTGTTGAAGACAGTTTTTAAATCTCATTATATCTTTTGAAATACTTACAAATGTTCTGAACACTTTTTGAAGTCTATTGAGGTCTTTTGAAACACATTAAAAATCCATTCAACGTAGGCAGGCGTAGTTAATGGGCGTATTTATTAGGAATTGTTGGTAGGAGTGGCTAGAAGGCGTAGTTAGTTGACGAATTTAGTGGGCATATTCAGTAGGCGTGGTTAACATGGTTAAGTAGTGGGCGTGGTTGGTAGGCGTGATTAATAGGCGTAGTTATTGGGCATATGGTATATTTACTAGAAGTGGTTAGAAGGCGTGGTTAGTAGAGTATTTAATATAATTGGGTAATGGGTTTATTGAGTAGGAGTAATTAGTAGGCTTTCTAAATGAAGTCACGTTGAAAGTAATTTTCGATAGAGAGTTTGAGAATAAAAGCACTCTCCATCATCCTATTATTTTCTGATGTGACAGAAACGGATAAGCTTCACCTTGATTAAAATCTCCTTTCTCAATTTCTAAAGCCATTCGAGTGGAGAATATTTTCTCCATCAGATCGTGACCAACGATATCCGCCTACGGGAAAATCAGCCGAATCGAACTTTATGCCTTAGAAACCCTTCCTGTGACCTTTCCTTGAGTTTCCCTTATCTCGAACCTCTTGATGAAAATACTCATCGCTCCAATTTCGTATTTTGGTCGACCTCTTGAGAACGATTTAGGAAGAGAAGATTGTTGGAGGAGAAGAGTTGAAACGCAAGATGTGTCGAATTGGTGAGGTGGAAACCCTTAAATACAAGTGGCCTTTTGCTTTACGATGCCTCCTCCACTCCAGGACATCGAAAGTTTCATAATTTCGCTTCGGTAACGAGCAGGGTGGCAAAAGTAGGGTAAAGAATGGAAGAAATAAAAGAAAATGATGTCATACCAGAGGATATTATTAGTCTAATAAATTTTTTTTATTAACCTCTACTGGAATCAAAATATCAAAATATTAAGAATTTTCTCGAGTCCGAAAATATGTATATCTCTCTAACCAATATCAATGCTTAATAAATAAATTTCAATTGTATTATTCTCCACATTATTTTCATGTCATATCATGAAGTCTGCCGTGCAAACACACTTGCCTATATCTGCGTTGAGTTTTTGACGTTTTTCTAGAACATTTTCAAAAATCAAGTATAGATAAATGAAATCGTATATTTAACAACCGTGAAATGAATGCTTGCTTTTGTTTCAGCTGAGTGTGCTTCTCGTGGTGAGGCTAGCTCTACTTCATGGAGCGTTGCCAAAGTTTTCTCCACAGGACAACCCTGCTGCCTTTCACCCCTGTTTTCACGTCAGGTGAGTACTTATACAATTATCCTTTATATTATATGAGAAAACCAGGACATGAGCTTTACTACCGCGTAATGCGCAAGATGGCTCTAGTAGCAATTATGTGCCAGGATCTATGTATCGCAACCTCCACTTCGAGTTTCAGCTCTATGTATTATACTCTATGCTTTACCGAGATTCCTCTCTAATAGACGGTCTGAGATCGGGTCATGACACATAATTGCCGCTAGAGCCATCTTGCGTTTAAAAAATTTAACATGATTGGGTAGTGATTGTTAGATGATTGAGATAATATGTAGATACTTTTCGGATAGAGTGACTAAAAGCTAAATAAAAATAAAAACCATTAGAATGACAATGAATAAAATGGATAAATAATTATTAGAATAATTATTTATCGGGGATGAAATGTATATATGTATGTATTTACAAAATTCTACAGAATTTTACAAAGCATATTTAGCGATCGTTGTTTTTGTGGCATAAAATGGTAAAGGGTAAATTTCATCCACGATCCGATTAATTAAATTTCTTTTCAAAATTAAAAATAAACGTAACTTGGTAACTTTTCAATACAATGTATGAAGACTACATTAGCTTTGAATTATGGAAATTTAAAGTTGAAAAATCAATTTTTCAAATTTATAAATGACGATTACGATAGGTGTATAAGCTTAAATCCGCTGTTTTTTAGGCAAACGAACGAAAGAAAACTTGAATTGTTAATCGCCCAGCAGTGCTCGAATTATAGTCGAGGACAAAGCATTAAAACCTTTCATGTGTAATCAAATACAGGCTTGTGGCTTTGTTTCCTATTTCTGCTACAGTGTTTGAAATAGTTAGGTAACGACTAACGGAATATTAATTAGCAAATTGTCATACCAAGGTGCAGCTGTCATTTGCAATTTGAAACAAAATCTATTTTCAATTGTCTTTATTGAGAGAGTGTAATCTGATACCTGTTTGCATACCTATCATCAATCTTCATAGAAATCGTATCTTTTGCTAACATCCTCTCTTCTCGAAGTTTTTGAGTTTTGGACTTCACCTGTCGAGTGATATTTACGAATCATCTGCGTATAGCGTATGTCTTTAATGTATCCCTAAAAATAGTAATCAACAGGATTTAAATCGGGTGAATAGTAGCTTCTTCTTGCTAAAGTAAACATTTTCTATGATCTTTTTCTGTAGAGTCCAAGGAAACAATGCAGACTTCAACAAATGTATATATATATATATATATATACATCATCATAGTTATTGTAGGACTTTCAATAAAGGTGAGAAAAATGCCTTTGCTCGACGGATTTTCACCATCCCAATAGCGACAATTTTGTTAATTGATTTAACCATTAACATAGAAATACGCTTCGGAATTATGAGCAATACTTTATTACTCCAGAATTCCTCCATCAAACATATGTCAGTCATATCTATACAGAATATGGTATTAATCTTAGAGAACTTGTGATAAAAAATGTAAAGGTTTAAACCTGCTGATATCCCATCCTTAAGACCAAATAAACATCACGAATTTGGTAAAAGAGAGCCACCAAGAGAAGGAAATGTTGTAAGAGTGAAAAGTTAGAAGCGAGTTTACGGCTTAAGCCGACAGAAAAGGAGTAATTCCTCGGGAACTTAAAGATTCTGAGGCTTACCAAAGTTGGCAATATCGCGTCGAGGGAATGTCACAGACAAGGAAAGGAAATGGAGAGAGAGAAAAAAGAAAAACGGCATTTTAACTTGATCAGTTGACTGAATTCGGGTCAATTCAAAAGCAACGTTCCAATGGACCAAAAGTACATACCTCGGGGGTATATATCGTCTCCTTATCAGAGTTCAAAGCAGTTCTCCAAGTCAATGTCGTACCTTAGCTTTTTAGGTCCTTTCGCTACATTTTCAACTGATCGCATAGCATTATATTCGATCTAAGCTTCAATTTATTTTTACTTCCTATTGCCAGCACAGAAATACTCCTGCTGCTTTGATATTCTAACTGAAATTGTTTCCAGAACTTTTACTCTTCCAAGATTCGTTCCTAATATATTTTTAATGGGGCTTTATCAATGAGGGGTTAGTAAGTAAATTCCCTTTTCACTCTTCTCTTCTATTCTCTTTTCCCATTCCTCTGGCTCTTATCACGTTTCATATTATTCCCTCTTTCCTTTTTTCAATCTCTCTAGAGTTGGAAAAGGAGTTAGAAGAGTAGGGCGTTTGGAGGAAAGAGAGTGAGAAGTGGGAAGAGATAAGAGAGAGAATCAGGCAGAGTGGGAAGTCGGAAGAGGGAAGAATGTGAAATGGGAAACATGAGAAGAGTGGGGATAGAAGGACAAAAGAATGTGAAAAGGAATAGGAAGGAGGAAGAACGTGAAGAGAAAATAATAAGAAGAAGGAAGAATGGTGAAAGGAAAGAATAGTAAGAGGCCACACGGGAATAGAGTAAAGACTAGGGTGAATGGCAAGAGTGGGAATAGTGTAAAGAATGGGAAGATAAGGAAGAGAGAAGATAGTAAAGAGAAGATATATCACATTCTCCCCACTAGGAAGTAGGAAGGTGTGCGATAGAGGAAAGAGTGAGAAGCAGAAAGAGTAAGAAGTGGGAAGAGGGAAGATGGTGAAGTTGGAAACATGAGAAGAATGGTAAGGGGGGGAAATAGTAAGAAGAAACAGCGAGAACAATGCAAAGAATGGGATGAATGAGAAAAATGAGAAGTTGGAATAGGAGGAGGGAGGAATGTGAAGAGGGGAGAATGGAAAGAGTGAAAGACGGGAAAGCGGAAGGGGAAGGACGTGAAAAGAGAAGAATAAAAAGTAGGAAGAGAAAGAAGAGAAAAGAGCGGTAGAGAAGATTTATCATATTTTCCTTTCTAGGAATTGGATATGATATAGAAAGTGCTAGAGAAAATAGTGGAGAGCGAGGGAAGTGACATGAGTGGAAATATAGGAAGAGGGAAGAATGTGAATTGTCAAAAATGGGAAGAGTGGGAATAGCAGAAAGGAAGAAGGGACATTATGTAAAAAAGGTAGAATGGAAAGGGGAAGAATGAAGGAAGGGAAGAATATGAAGCGAGAAGAATGGGAAGAGGGAAGAATAGTAAGAGGCAACAGCGAAAAGAATGTAATGAATGTAAAGAGTGGAAAAAGTGGAAAGAATGGGAAGAATGGGAAGATAACGAAGTGAGAAGATGAAAAAGAGAACCTCTCGGAAAGGGTGAGAAATGGGAAGAGAAAAGAGTAGTAAGATTCAATAGTGGGAACAACGAAAAGAATGGGATGAATTGGAAGAGTCGAATGAGTAGAAAGAATGGGAAGGTAAGGAAGAAAGCATATGGGAAAGAGAAGATCTGTTAAATCTTCTCCATTGGAAAGTGGGAAGATGTGATTAAGAAAAGAGTGGAAAGTGGAAAAAGAAAGAGGGGCAAAGGGAAATTTTCTAAAGAGAAAGAATGCAAAGAGGGAAGAATAGTAAGAGGACACACGAAAGCCAGGAAAAGAATAGGATGAATTGAAGTAGTGGAAAGAGTGGAAAGGATGGGAAGAGAAGAGAAAAAATGAGAAAGAGAAGATCCATCACATCTTCCTACTTCTCTCTGTGATAGTGGAAAGATGATAGGTAGTGAGAAGAGGAAGAATGGGAAGTGGGAAGAGTGAGTATAGGAGGAGGGAGGAATTGGAAGAGGGAAGAGGGGAAAGAGTGAGAAGCAGGAAGATTTGGAAGTGGAAGAATGGGAGGAAGAAAGGGATAGGACGTGAAAATAAGACAATAGAAAGAAGGAAAATGGTACGATGGGAACAATAATAAGAGGCAACAACGGGAACAATTAAGATAATGCAAACATGTGAAGAAGGAAGGAAAAGCGGTTACCAAAATTCAAATAATGTCTGAGTGAAATTCTACATAAGGAAAACCATCAACGAACACATTGTGCCTCTGAAAGAAGCTTAAATTCTCTTCCTATGCTTTAGCTATCACATCCGGCACACATATCCTACCTATTTAGCATAAGACCGGACAGACAAAGCACTTACTTGCCATTACACCATCGGAAATTCCATTTTTGATTTCTATTCGTTTTGTTCCAGCATTCTTGTCTGCTCAAAATGTTACAGGCCATTGGTTGCATCCGGCGACAGGTTATTTTTCGCCGAACACTACGGAAGCACAACGAAGGCATGCTTGAAACTCGATATAGAAAATCAATGAATGTCAGAAAAATTCCATGGATTCTTAGACAGGAAAAAGAAAAAATAAATAACAGAATTGTATGGAGAAAATAATTCAATAAAGAGGGTTGCCTCGCTTTCAAATATAATAAAACAAAAGCCACAATAACTCCAAATGAAATACATAAATTACTTTTCTGCTTCTTTGCTTTTGTAGGTTTAAGAAAAGTGAAACAAGATCATCTGCTCTGGTTTAATACCAGACCGCCAGTTTTAATAAGTTAATTGAGACTTCAAATATTTCGTTTTCCGAATTTTCTTAAAATTCTCAAAATTCAGTAAAACATTTCCAAATCTTATCGAAAAGCATTTATAGGGCATTGTGATTTTTTCGAGTGTGTTTGCGATATCCGATCTTATTGTTAGAATTAAGGAAAGCATTATTCTTACAGTTTACAGTTCAACCGCGAATAAATCGAAATGGAATGAAAGTGCTACCAACTTTCTGCTACATGGTACTATTTCGCTTTATTCTTCATTCTACTCCACGAAGGAGCGAAATAGGTTTTCATAGTACCCTGTAAACGTCCAACGATGGTTGTTCGATTCCTCTTCGAAGTTACGACAAGCGAATGTAAAACCTGTTCAAGTAGCTGCTTTTGTAACGTAATCTTGACCTGAAGCTCGCTCAAGCCTTATTCAATCTGCACTTTAGAACAATACAATTTCTAAGCAAACTAAGCAAAATAATTTGTAACTAAATATTTCATTTTTTTCTAAACCATTATTTATATTATTATTTTTATTCTACAGTTACCGCATATGAATTATTGGGTCCAGCGAACTGAATAGCGAACACATATATTTATTTTTAAAAATGAACGACGTTCTCTAATTACTTTTTTAATACTCTTGTATCGATTTCTTACAAGATTCTGCCCCATTAAAAAAAGTGTTTAAAGATACACATAATGGCAAATTTCTTACCATATTAAAGCAATAATCACAATAACAATTATCAATATCGAAATTGGAGGAAAATATCGATATGGATATCAATATGGAATATCGATATTTTCGGTATCGATGACCCTTTATGAATTTGAAGCAGTAGGTTACGTTTAAGTGTGGCATGGCCATTCTAGCGGCAAATTTTGAAATAGGAATCAACATTAAAAAAGAGTATGGAGTAAATACAATGTCGAACAGAATATGGAATTTCAAATGAGTGTGGAATTGATGAAAGTTTAGGCTTATTTTTTTTTAAATGTTGTACTTGTTAAACACGAAAAATTTTTATAAAACCAGAACGCGGAATAATTTGAAGGTTACTAAAATGAAGCTCGTAAATCACATCACTAGAAGTTTGTCAAACTTTGATGAAAATGTTTGATGACCTTTCAGTTTACCCAGGAGTTTGATGTGCTTTTATAACAATTCAGGATAAAATAGTTTTATATTTAACGTTTCAAAAAAAAGATGGAATTTTTATTATCTTAAATTTCATCTAGGAAAAATTTGAAAAGTAATGGGTAACTGAATTGTAATATATTAAAGAAAGGTTTACGAGGTTGCAAAGGGCTCATTAAATGCACGTCATAGTTGACCCAAGTTTGCAGCTATTTTTTTTTTGTAACAAATTTTCTATATATAATTATTAATAAAAAGTCGAAGTGCAATTAATCCTATTAGTACTTTTTAAAGAGAAAATGAATCGTGACTAATGGGCACTTGTTCGCAACGATCGAATGTAAGTTAAGTAAGGAGAAACGATCTAAATACTCGAGTAACTACGTAACGTTAAAACATGGATTAAATACACTGAATTATTTAAGACTTTCCTCGGAAAATTCATTAAGAAGTCGTTAAGAGTCTGAAGGTGATTTAAAGTCCGAGAACATCTTTTAGAACATCTTTTTTCTTAAAGCAAGACCAAGGGCACATCTTTTTTATTTTACTATACTTCTTAAGAAAGACTTTTTATCTTGACTGTACTATTGGTTAACGATTTTTTAGTTTGATTATATTCATCAATAACTTTCGCACCAGTGTATCCATTTATTCAGAATTATCTTCTGGACAGTACCACTTATCAACCACATTTGTTCTTGAGCGTATCTTTTGACAACGATTTTTTGAATAGATTGTATTATGTAAAAATTAATATAATGGTCTGACTGTACCTCTTGACAACAATCGTTTTGCTTGAAAACGACATTTTACTTGAATGTACCTTTTCTCAACGATTTTTTAAAATAACTGTACCGCTTAGAATTATTTTTTATTTTACCTGTACCCGTAATCAAGGACTATGTTTTGAAATTATTTTTTTACTGTTACCGTCGAGTGATTTTTTGTTTTGATTTTAAGTCTTAGATATAAGTTTCTGATTTGAATCTACCCTTTCAGACTGATTTTTTTATCTGACTGTAGCGGTCGGAAATTACTTTTCGTTTTTACTATACCCTTTAGTCGTGATTTTTGTATTGACTGTACCCGTAGAGAAGACCTTTAGGCTTTGAAATTATTTTTTTTACTGCACTCTCTAGCCTTGATTTTTTTCATTGACTTTGACCGTTAGGAAGTGACTTTTGCTTTAAATGTACCCTTTAAAAACGCCTTTGTAAAATAACTGTACCGCCAGGAATTTACTTTTTGTTTTGACTGTACAATTTTATTTTTGTTTGAGTAATTTTTGCTTAAATTGTACTTCAGACTAAACATGACTTTTCCTGATAATCTTTTTCTGAAATAACTGAATAGCTTGTGGATAATTTTTTCTTTTGACGGTATTCATTAGTCTTGATTTCTTATATTGACTGTACCCGTTGATAAATAATTTTTGCTTTAACTCTATCTTTTGACAGTGATTTTTTGTTTTGATTGTAAGCCTCAGATATGATTTTTTGCTTTGGATGTACCCTTTCAGACTGACTTTTTGATCTGACTGTCTCCGTCGGAAATTACTTTTGGTTTTTACTGTACCCTTGAGATCTGATTTTTGTTTTGATTGTACCTTTTCCGAATGCAACTGCACTTTTTTTAGCTTTAGCTCTGAAAAGAACTTTTTCCTTCGACTATAACGCGAATATAAATTTTCTGAATATCCAAACGAATTCGGTGGGAATTCTCGAGATGAATTTAATGACAAAATCCTGAAAATTGAGACAAAAATATCGTGCAATTATTAACTCAGGAGGAATGGAACGAGTGCGATTAATTCAAATTTCGAAGTGTGAAAATGTCGAGCTGAAATTAAATATTTATCATGATGTTCGCACATAGGAAGAAAGTGATGAACAGCAGCGTGGTTTGAGAGCGGAGTGAAACGCAGTGGGGCAAATACATCCGAGTGCAATAAATAACCAGATTTCTCTTTTGTTTCACAGCCAAACTAAATTTTTCTGTCTCTCCCTTTTTCTCATTCTTCTTTTTATCTTGAAATCTATAGCGCTATTCAAAACGAATGGCGATGGCAGGAAGTATTCGAAAGTAAATGCTCTCTTCTCAAAATCAGTGAATTAAAAATTTTCAAAAGTTTGGTTACATTTTTATCGTTTTTATAAGGGCTGATTTAAATAATAAGTTCCGCTGAATAAATTAAAATACCGTCAAATAAATTTATTTATTCATTCAAATTTGTTATATTTATATTATTATTTACATTTCAATATAATAGGATATCTAATCCTAATTTATTATTAAAAATGTAGTAAGTTTTATTGTTTAAATAAAAATTATAAAATATTATTTAATAAAGGGAAATCTTGGTAAAATGATATGGTAAACGGAAATGGTAAATGGCAATGGTTAAAGGAAATCATGGTAAAGGAAAATCGAAAATGACAAAGGGAAATCATGGTAAAAGCAAACGTTAAAGGAAAATCATGGTAAAAGGAAATGGTAAAGGTAAATGGTAAAGTAAAATGGCAAAGGGAAATGGCAAATAGAAATCATTGTAAAAGATAATAGTAAAGACAAATGATAAAGGGATATAGTACGTAGAAGGAAATGGTAAAAGGAAATGGTAAAGGAAAATGGTAAAGGGATATGGTAAACGGAAATGGTAAATGGCAATGGTAAAAGGAAATCATGGTAAAATGATATGGTAAAGGGAAATGGCAAAGAGAAATCATGGTAAAAATAAACAGTAAAGGAAAATCATGGTAAAAGGAAATGGTAAAAGTAAATGGTAAAATAAAATGGCAAAGGGAAATGGTAGAGGGAAGCCGGAAGCCA
>JAUESI010000026.1:2061034-2071239 GCA_032275145.1 Synergus laeviventris | reverse complement strand
TTTTGATAATAAATAAATTTAATTCTTAATTTACACTCTTTAATCCAAGAATTTTTATATTTTGTATCAAGTAATTTGACTGATAAAATTATTTTCTTCATTTAAGAAATTCGGTTTCAGAATAATAATAATTTTATTAACAGACTGTTCAATACTGTTCAAGTGAAGATCGTGAAACGATTTTTTTCCACTGATTCAATCAGTGAAAAATATTTTTTTCACTGATGAATCAGTTAAAAGGCAAATTACTGATTCATTCAGTAAAAATTTAACTGATTCAGATTTAGGTCGTTACTCAATATGTCGGAAGTGCTCTTCACCACAAGAAATTAAAGCAAAGCGCACTTCCGTTACTTTTGCATGTAGCCTTCGTTCGGTCTTACATTACATCCGGCGGAAAAGCGCGAGAAGGAATTTTATTTGTTCAACAGTGCACGCAAATCTCATGCGACGACCTATATACGTCGCTCGATTTATCGAATGGGTTGGGCTGGGCTACTGTGAAAATATTACCGCCCGAGAATTTCCATGTGTATCTATTTCTCTGCATAAGAGAGAGGGAGAGAAACTGAAGTAGGGTTTTAAATCGGGATTCGGGACAGGTGGTATTCCACCAACAAAATTCAATCGTGAAATTGAAACTACGTTTCACTTCGTCCAGTTTTATCAAGTTTTTGCAAACGATGAATTTTTCACTTAATATCCTTTCATAAAATGAAAGCGAGGAACTCAAGCACCTAGCAGGGTACTTGGTTAAAGCGAATAAAAAATATATTAAAATATATTAAATATAGTTAAATACAAGGGGGCCAAGTCCCCCTGCGCGCTTTACAACTTTGCGCAGCGACCCCCCCCCCCCCTACAATTAACATTTTGGTGAATTCTATGATTTCGTTATTAATACTTTAAGAATATTATCATTATTAATTACTAAATTAATTAAATTATTTTTTTAGTGGAAACCTACAATTGATCACTATAGTTTAAAATTCATTTGAAATATAATAAATTGTTTCCAAGATGCAACGTGGAAGTAATAAATATTGTATCTCAAAATCTCTAACTGTTCATGCACATATATTATGAGATAACCAAAATATCTAAAAACTTAATAAAAACACACCTAATAAACTATATTTAATATTATATATGGTATTTTATTAATTTAATATGAGACCAAGAGAGCATGTAGTTAATTTTTTTATCAAACATTTTTTTCCAAACGGTATTTTTAATAATTTATATATATTTAATTAATTTAATTGAAATTGGTGAAAGACCAATCACCTGATCAATGGAGGGGTTAATATGGGCGTGTTACATGTGTTCGAAGTTATGTGTACGAACTACTAATTCTTTAGTCGTAATTCTACTAATTTCTTCAATCGACCATTTCTACTAATTAAATTAATAATTTTTCACTAATCGTTAGTGCACGACTTCTCTCTGGCAACACTGGCAATATGGCATTTTAAGATAATTTTAAGAATCATAATGATGAAATTTTTATTTTTTTTCTTAAACATTTTTTATTCGTTTATTCCCGACCCAAGTCGTAAATTACGCATTGACACTTTCAAATGCTTCGTTTCCCTGACGAATTTCGAAAAAATTGAAATTAATCGTTACCAAAAATTCGAGGAGGGTTCAAAGAAGTTTTTTGGAAAACGGCAAGTAATTCTGACTTGCGGTTTACCAATAAAAATTAAAAAAGGACCTGACTCATCTACGAAAAATGACTATTACTTTAGTGAACCATGCATTCACTAATTAAATTAGTGAAATTTTGGCTAATTCAAGTTTAGAGAGAATGAGTTTAATAAAAATTTAATTTGTCCTTGTTACTAGTGGAGTTGTTGGCTTATGCCACTTTAATTCAGCGTATCGAAAGCACAGGATTTAATAAAACACATGAAAAAGTATAAATACATATATTTGTGTAAAAGCACTACAAATATTATGTGTATGTAAAAGAAAAGGTGAAAACACTTTATTACAGTCTTTAGATTGATTCCGTTGGAGAAGTATAGCCTTTACGAGTCTAAGATTGTGCTGTGACTAAAAAGCCAAGGGACAACTGTCCATCCTCAATACCTCTAGTGGACACTCCTCAGGTATATGAAATATAAATCCCTGTCTGTGAATTTCTGGATCTGTACTATTTAGTGTCTAATATCATCGTTGCATTTCCAACAGGAGTTCTAACTTTTTACTAATTTATAGTAAACGACTTCGCATCATTTGAATTAGTAAGAAACTACTCTTAATTAGTCAAATTTAACTACTTCAGATTTGGAGAGTATAGAGTTGTTCTCCGAGCTAACAAGAAAATTAGTAGGACATCTCGCAACCATCGCAGTTGCTGTCTGTTATGAAACGCGAGAAAGTGTTCAGATCCAATTTGTGTTTCTTGTCAGGCGCGACGCAAGACATTGAAATCGTGCGATTCAGTTTGCTGTTGGGTGAAAAAAGTGTAACACGAATCTCGAAGGCATAATTCACGACGAACATACTGGCAAGAAGCAGAGTGGAAGCAGACTAGTGCAGGGCGATAACTAATCCAGCAGATAATCTTATTGCCAGCTGCATGGCTCGTAACAGCGAGCGCATACAGTCCAAGGGGGTCGGTGGGTTGGTCCTTTCTCCCAGTTGGCAAAGGGCGTTCGCTCTCTATGATTAATAGCGTCGCGGCGCTACATCGCGTTCGAAAAACGTCTCCTGGTTGCTCTCAGCAATCCTGTCGTTGCCCGATCGTTATTTAATTTCTTCGAGATTAATGTCGCGTTTCACCCTCCCCCTCCCCCACCACCTTCACCTCCTCCTGCCTCAACAGCCATGCACTCGACGAACAATGCATCGACGTTGTTCGCACGTCGCAAAATAACATAAATCATAGTCGAGAAGAAGAGAAAGTTTTTGCCTCTTGTCATTCAGGTACCTTTTTATTATCAGAAAATCCTGCGCGACTATCATTTCTAATTTTTATAGGGAAAATTTTGTAGGCGATGTAGTTTTTTAATTACGAAGGCTTTAGCTGTATGGCGATGGTTTAACTTGGAATTTACTGCTCGTAATGCACATAGAGCTTTTAATTTTTGATTAATTGAAAAGCACCTTAAAAGCAAATGGATTAAAACTCATGTTGAATTTATAAGAATTTAATGTGGGACGATGAACTTGTGTACGACACCGTTTAATAAAAAATGATATGAACTTGGATATGTAAGTAGTAAAGTGAATTGAAAAGAATTCATGGGAATTTTAGTGTATTCAAAAGAATTAAAAATAATGCAGTTCAAAATGTATGCAAGTGGATTGTTTTGAATTCGACAGAAATTCGACAGAAAGATGATTTATCTCAATTTAAATAAAATTATAGTGAATTCGAAATAATTAAAAAACATGTTAATGTATTGAATAGAATTTAGAATATTTAAATTGAATTAAAAATGAATTCAAATCGATTATTCGGAATTGAAAAGAATAAGAAAGATTTTAAAATTAGGTTGTTTTGAATTCTTAAAAATTCACTTTGATTCTTCGGAATTCACATTAAACACTTTAAATTAAAATTTTTAGAATAATTCACCTTGAATGAATTTGGAATTCACATCGTATTCTTTTGAATTCTTTGTGAACTTGAACTCTTGGAATTCTCGAAGCATAAATTCCGCTTGTTATACAAAATATCGTGTGCACCAATGGCGAGATGGATGTCTTATTATTGGTATTAATTCTATTATAAATTAATAATAATGCTCTGTTTATTGATTTAGCGGCCTGGGTTATGTTCAGTTACGTAAAATTTTGTGTGAGAAGAAGTCATTTAGAAACGGTATGCAAAAAAATCGTCGTTGCAAATCTTTGATTAATGATTCGTATATAAATGTTTCCCAAAGTAATTAGGAAATGACTTGGCACTCTTTTATTTTCAAAAAAAAGAAAATGAAAGGAAGGAAGGTCACCTAACGACTATAATAAAAAACAATGAGGGATAAGACTGAGTCTACGAGCCTCCAAATGAAAACAAACACAGAAGCTGCTGACGTGGTGTTGTAATAATTTTGGTAGCCTGCCCCGGGCATAAGGTCGACGCCCGAATGTACCGAAACTTGGACTTGTTCCAGAATTCAAGGATCGCTTCTGGCGCAGGTGTCCTTTTTATTTTTGTCATTAGGAAAAATTCATATTTTATTCTTTTCGTAATACATTTTCTGATTATTTCTTCAATTTCAATATGCACTACTGGTCAGAATTGAGAGTTTAACTTTCTTATTATGATTGTTTAAGTTTTTTTAAATTTAATTCAAAACGGAGGAAAAAGGGGGAAAAGGAGAATTTTCTTTAAAATGGGAGAAAAAAGAGGAATTTTTGAAAAAAGGAGAAAAATAGGGAAAAAACTGTGAAGTGTGATATTATTTTTAGTTTCAATGCTTTATTATTATTTCCATCACAGTCGGTTCTTGTCCATTTCCATTTTGATTACAGACGTATTAATATTTGAAATGCTGCTTCCTCTCTGATTATAGCGGGTGTAATCATTCAAAATTATTTAAATCGAGTACCACTTTTCTTGTATTGGTGTATCTCATTAAACGATATAGTGTGAGTGACGGTGGAACGGAAAAAGATAATTTTACAGAAAATAAAAATATAATAGAGAGAGAGAGAGAGAGAGAGAGAAACTGTACACTGTATAATGTAGGTGTGATATGGTTTAAGAAGTAGGCAGTCTGTCAAAGGAGGGCTTAGTGCGAAATGGGGAGGGTCGAGTATTAAATACGTGACATGGAAATTATTGTTAGAGCAGAGAGAGGGGCACATATTGATGTGGATTAGAAATAGGGATTATTTTACTGGGGAGAGGCTTGTGGAAAACTTGTGGCAATAACTGTAGCAATTGGGAGTTGGGTAGTATTACAGGGGAGGGGCTTACTAAATCTGGGCAGGGTGGTTTGTCAAAATTATGACTCGTAAATTAAAGAGGGGAGGGGCACTAATTAGGGGGTGTTTTGTAAGAAAAGTATGTAGCGATTGGAAAGCAGGGGAGGGGCTCTTTCAAACTGGGGATGGTGGTATGTCAAAAAGGTGACGCGTGAATTAGAGTAGGGGGAGGGGCGCATACTAGTGGGGGTCGGAAATAGGAAGTATTTTTCTGGGGAGGGGCTTGTGGAAAACTGTGTACCAATAACTGTAGCAATTGGGAATTGGGTAGTATTGCAGGGGAGGGGCTTACTAAATCTGGGCAGGGTGGTTTGTCAAAATTATGACGCGAAAATTGGAGTTTGGGGAGTGGCACTAATTGGGGAGTGTTTTGTAGGAAAACTGTCTAGCGATTGACAAGCAGGGGAGGGGCTTATTCAAACTGGGTAGGTTGGTGTGTCAATATGTTGACGCCTGAATTGGAGTAGGGGGAGGGGTAAATACTAGTGGGGATCGGAAATACGGAGTATTTTCTAGGGGAGGGGCTTGTGGAAAACTGTGTGGCAATTGGGAATTGGGTAGTCTTGCAGGGGAGGGGCTTATTAAAACTGGTTAGGTTGATATGTCAATATGGTGCCCCGTAAATTGGAGTAGGGGGAGGGGCACATACTAGTAGGGATCGGAAATAGGGAGTATTCTGCTGGAGAGGAGCTTATGGAAAACTGTGTGGCAATAACTGTAGCGATTGGGAATTGGGTAGTCTTGCAAGGAAGGGGCTTAATAAATCTGGGCAGGGTGGTTTGTCAAAATTATGACGCGAAAATTGGAGTAGGGGGAGGGGCACATACTAGTGGGGAGCGGAACTAGCGAGTATGTTGTAGGGAAGGGCCCTATGGGAATTGCAGAGGGGTGTATACAAACGGAGTGATACGAACGAAGAGTAGGAGTTTGCTACACATATGTTAAGCAATTTGGAAGTGGGTAGTATTGTTGTGGAGGGGCTCATTGAAATTGAGGAGGGGCGTTTTTAAAAGAGTATTCACAAAGAGGTGTCAGTTTATTTTACGAAAACTATGGCGGGGGAGGGGCGTTTATGTAATAGGTTTGGGAAATGGTGAGCCTTTCGTAGAGGAGGGGGATTAATATAAATTGGGAGGTGAAGGGGAGGGGCCCACCCCTTAACCATCCCATTTATATTATTATTATTATTATTACAGTCTTAAGGGGATAGTAGGGATATGGAGTGGTGAGAATTGGGTGGCGTCATATTGAAGAGAGGCAGTGTGAAATGGATGTGGTGAGATAGGGTTAATGGATAGGAGGGGGGAGAGGGGGAGGGGTAAATGATAATGAAGATAACGTTTGCTGTTCGACTTCTTTGTCTCTCTGGTAACTAGTAAAGTAAGATGTCCACCTATAAACGGAAGTGTATATGAATCGAGGTACATGATGAGAGTAATTTCATTCTCCTCTGGAAAATGGAATCCCTCGTGTACACACCTTCGTAGAGCGACCACTGAAACGTGGCGTTGTTACAAAGGTTACGTGCTCTGCTTTTCAAAGCAGGAATTACTCACGAACTTTTTTCGTCGGGGAAGATTCAGGTAACTTGATTATCTCAATTTTTTAATGACAAAATAGTGACTAAAGAAGCAGATGGATAATTTTCACTAAAATGGAAATGTGAAAGCTATATTTTTTGTATTTTTAGACGAGAGATGTTTCTAGTGATTTTAGTTAAAATGGAAAAATATGGATTATTTTTAAAAAATAGAAAAACAAGTTTTTTAATAAAAATTCATGTTTGCTATATTTGAAAATATTTTTAGCAGCGTTCTGAACAAATACTGGTTGCTTTATTCATATATCGATATTACATTTTTTTTTCTAAATCCGATTAAGTTGCTCGATTTAAAACTGAATGTACTACATTTTTTTTTAAAGAAAATACATAAGCGGTTAAAACCAGCTATTATATAAGTATAAAATGTTTTCGAGACTCTGTAATATAGTCTCGGATCTAAATTTTCTCTATAAAAATACTTAAATTAATTTGATTACCCATTATTAAAGATAAGGATGATAATTAAAAGTGCCACTTTAAAGAGCTACTTGTACAATTCTGTTATTAAATCCTAGTCTGCAAACTAATTATGTAGATTACCATATCGGGCTCCAAATTTACAGTACACTTGTTCATTGTACAAATAATAAAATTTTATTAGAATGGTGCTAATTTGAAGCGAAGATAGAATACCACTGTGTTTTTTCTTTCCGGCAGAGAATTAATTAACAGCTCCTGTAAATGATTAGCTACATCTCGTTTTATTAGTAAATTAAATATATAAAGATCCGGCCTTGCTCTTATTTCTCGGCAATAAATAACATTCTTGCTCAATTGCGTATAAATATTTCCTCTTGTACATCTTTTATAAAACCATTTTATAATCTCACATCTTATGCTAATTAATTTTTAATAATCGAGTTTGTCTATTTCCAACTATTCCATTTTCATTAGGTTCTTCGTTTTCAAAGCGAAGCAGATTTAAACTTTTTATAATTGCTATTTTAATAGTCTTGTGGAAGTGCCAATCCATGTTAAAATTTTCATGCTGAACTTCTATGCTTTTTTATAATTGCACCGATCCTTATAATCAAGCTTATACACAGATATATCAAAGCCCAAATATACGAATTTAAAGCGCAAGGGTGTTGGCGCCAACAGTGCTGGATTTGGCATGGAATGCCCCATATAATATAATGTTAAGTACTGGATCTTGAGGAGAATAAATACCCTTAATACAAAATTGTACCATATATTTTTACAACTGAAAAATTTCTTTTCCTTGAGAAATTCGAAAATATTTGACAAACAATGTCTTTTCCAGGTTGAACTATTTGGCGGCTGGGTTAACACCGACGTGGTATCATGTAACAAACATTGCTCTGCATGCTACTGCCTGCGTCCTTGTCACCAGAGTCAGCCTAAATGTAGCCTCTTTACGGCCCGGTTTCGCAGCTCTTACGGGCCTCCTCTTCGCCGCACATCCTGTTCATACCGAGGCGGTAAGTAAAATGATATATAAAATGATATATAAAATGATAAATATAATGATAAAATGAAAATTTGACAAAGTAATAGCTTTACTCAACATTAATACAGTTTGCGACGAATTTTAATTCTAAATATCAATGATCGCAATCCGCTGAATCTCATCTTCTTGAAATCTTGGATTGAATTTAGTAAACTGAAAAAAGCAATATTGTCTCGTAATCCAACTTCACGTTCATTATGCGCTTCACTAAGACGGAAGAACTAGAAATGAAGAAAAGAGAATGAACTTGAGAGATCCGGAATCAGACGGAATGATTTATTCTTTCGAAAGGATATTATCGACTCATCTGCATTTCATTTCGTCGCCCGGTTATTGCTTCAGCCATCATCTCATCAGAGAATTTTTCTGTTCTGGCAGAAGTCGAAAAATTATACCACTGCCAGTGTCAGTGAAAATAAATTAGGATGGAGTAATAAAATCAGCTTGAAAAAAATAGACTTGGCGATGGTGATTATAAGGCAAAAATACAACCTAATAGTTGTACGTCTTCTCATTTTGCAAGAAATTCGAAATACTGAATAATTTGCGCTGCTTTCCTCATTTATAAACTCATTTAAAACTATTAGAAATTCATTTTTGCGAGGAGGAGGAAATTACGGTCACTTTCTTTTTACTATCGTAGAGTAGAACAAATTATGTAAATAGAGAATCATCTCTTCAAAATAAAATAGGGTGTATTTGGCTTGCGAGAACCATTGTATGATATTATTAATAGCTATAGCATAAAAAATTATTTCCAAGTAGATCTTGTGAAGGTTGACTGATCCTTCAATACTAGAGATTTACTTTAGGAAATGTCTTATAAATTTTGCTGGAACTTGTAGAGGTAATTAAAACTTTTTTTTTACTTTCTTCAAGTTCTAATGGACCTGAAATTAATAAGAAACTCACCAAGAAGCACCGCCATCAATACTTAGCTTGGAAATTTTTATAAAGGAAATTCAATTTATCAGGAACTTTTTGCAGAGAGAAGCAATCAAGGCATCAAGTTAGACTAACTTTCATAAAGAATATTCTGCTCTTGATATTACTTAATTTTTTTAAAAGAGAATCTAAAATAGCTTCACTTGAATGTGAATACCATATTTTTTATATTTCTATCATTATGTATGAATTACAATTACCTTGCTTCAAAAAGTTAAATAAGTATGCTTAATTTTTCTTTACTATTTATCTTTACCATTTGGATTTACAATTTCTCTTTACCATATCCCTTTACCATTTCGTATTACTATGATTTCTATTAGTCATATCCCTTTACAATATCCCTTTAACATTTCCCTTTAATATTTCCCTTTGCCTTTTTCCTTTACCATTTACCTGTAAGATTTTTTTTTACCATTTCCCTTTACCATATTCTTTTAAAGGGAAATGATGAACGGAAATAGTAAAGGGCAATTATCGTAAAAGGAAGTGGTAAAGGGAAATGGTAAACGGAATTGCAAACAGAAATGGCAAACGTAAATGGTAAAAGGAAAATATGTTAAAAGGAAATGGTGAAGGTAAATGGTAAATGGAAATGATAAAGGGTTATGATAAGCGGAAATGACAAAGGGAAATCATGATAAAAGGAAATGTTAAAGGTACATGGTAAAGGGATATGGTAAAGTGAAATTAAAAATGGAAATAATGATAAAAGGAAATGGCAAAGGGGAATGGTTAAGAAATATCGTAAAGGGAAATGGTAAAAGGCAATGGTGAAAGGAAATGGTAAATGGATATGTTAAAGAAAATGTTAAATAGAAATGGTAAAGGGATATCATAAGCGGAAATGGCAAAAGGAAATTATGTTAAAAGGAAGTGGTAAAGGGAAATGGTAAACGGAATTGCAAACAGAAATATCAAACGTAAATGGTAAAAGGAAAATATGTTAAAAGGAAATGGTGAAGGTAAATGGTAAATGGAAATGATAAAGGGTTATGATAAGCGGAAATGACAAAGGGAAATCATGATCAAAGGAAACGGTAAAGGGGAATAGTTAAGAAATATCGTAAAGGGAAATGGTAAAAGGCAATGGTAAAGGGAGGGCATGTTGAAATAAAATGGTGAAGGGAAATGGTAAATGGATATGTTAAAGAAAATGATGGTAATGGTAAAGGGATATCATAAGCGGAAATGGCAAAGGGAAATTATGGTAAAAGGAAGTGGTAAAGGGAAATGGTAAAC
>JAUESI010000026.1:2045371-2056324 GCA_032275145.1 Synergus laeviventris | reverse complement strand
AGAGGTTAGAAAGGGAGTATTTTAAAGAAGGTCAAAAAGGTCAAATAAGTTTGAAAAAAAGGTACAAAACGAGGTTTAGGTTGAAAATGGGGACTGGAAACAAATATTTGAAAAGGGGATTTGGAAAAGTAGTTTGCTAAAGATGGTATAGGGAAAAATTAGCATAAAGTAGTTTTAATAAGCGGTTTTTGAAAATAGAGTTGGAAAAATGACCTGAACGATCGAATTTTAAAAATGGAAAAGTAAGTGGAAAAGAAGGTGGAAAAGCGGTTCTAAAATAGAGTGGAAAAGTTACTTTGAAAAGTGGAAAATATTTTGGAAAACTGGATTAGAAACAGAAGTTGGAAAGTTGGCATGATAAAGGTAAATTGAAGGAGGTGGAAAATTCCATGGAAAATGTAGGGATGGGAAAAGAGTTTTATAGAACAGGAAATTCGCAAAAAAATGAAAAAGCTGCGTGCAAAAAGGTTGTGATTATAGGGTAGAAAATTTACCTGGAAAATGGATTTGAAAAGTGGAAAATCTTTTAGAAAAAAAGATTAGAAAAGAAAATTGGATAGTAGCATGGAGGTAGAAAAATAATTTTGTCTAAAAGTAAATTCGGGGAGAAAATAAAAAAAGATATAAGGTGGAAAAGAAGTTGTGAAAACTAAAACAGGAAAAGTTATCCAGAAGTAGGGATTCGAAGTGGAAAATTTTCTTGGAAAATGTGTTAGATAAGGAAGTTGAAAATCAGGCGTGAGAAACGTAATTTGAAAGAGGTGGAAAAGAAGCTGGAAAGTTAGGTGAAAATAGGTGGAAAGTACGTAGAAAATTGAGGGGTGGCAAAAAAGCTTTGTAGGAAAGAAATTCGGAAAAAAGATAGAAAGAGCGGTGTGGGAAAGAGGTTGTGAATATAGGGTAGAAAAGTTACCTGGAAAATGG
Organism: Synergus laeviventris; assembly: GCA_032275145.1. Classification (NCBI taxonomy): domain Eukaryota; kingdom Metazoa; phylum Arthropoda; class Insecta; order Hymenoptera; family Cynipidae; genus Synergus; species Synergus laeviventris. The sequence goes on along the minus strand of JAUESI010000026.1, from coordinate 2,055,400 downwards.
ATTTGAAAAGTGGAAAATCTTTTGGAAAACGAGATTACAAATGGAAGTTGGAAAGTAGGCATGAGAAAGGTAATTTGAAGAAGGTGGAAAATTTTAGGGTGGGAAAAGAGTTTTCAAGAACAGGAAATTCGGAAAAAAATGAAAAACCTGAATGGCAAAAAGGTTGTGATTATAGGGTGGAAAAGTTACCTGGTAAGTAGAAGAAGGAGATGAAAAAAAAAGTGGAAAATTAACAAGAGACTGGAGGTAGAAAAATAAGTTTTTATAAAAGTAGATTCGGAGAAAAAATAAAAAAATGTATAAGGTGGATAAGAAGTAGTGAAAAATAAGGTATATAGGAAAAGTTGGCTCTCAGAAGAAGGGATTTTAAAATTGGGAAAGCTTTCGAAAAACGATAATTTGAGGGAGGTTGAAATATAGGTTGGAAATTAAGTATAAAAATAGGTAGAAAAGTATGGAGGAAAACGAGATTAGAAAAAGAAGTCGAAAAGTAGGTGTGAAAAAGTTAATTTGAAGAAGGAGGTGGGAAATCTATAGGTATGGGAAAAGAGCTTTTAGAAAAAGAACATTTAAAAACTTGTATGGAAAAGAAGTTGGGAATATAGGTTTGTTAAATAGCTATAAGAAAAATATTTTAGAAACAAGGGATGTGCAAAGGTGATAAGAAAAGTGGTTGTAAAAGGAGGTAGGTAGAAGGATAGGCAAAAGTGTTTGAGAAAAGGGAGTGGGAATTAAAATAGATTAATGATCGAGGAAGAATAAAAGTGCAAGACATTTGAAAGTGTCATTTTCTAGTTAAACTGGAAATGTAAGAGTTGTAAGAGTACTTGAAACAGTTGAGAAATTTCCTGTCGTTTCGAGTTGCCTCTTCTCTTCTTCGAAAAGAGTGCAGGCGAGTAAAGTACGACCGTGTGAGGGCTACGAATGCGCGGTACGTGTATCTGCATTTAAATCTGCTTTATGTGTCCGTTTTATACCTCACGGGGTGCTTCTGAACCCGTTATTGTTGGTTTTATAGAAGCTACTGTTAGTGTCGATGTTCCGGATCCATTTGCGAAAATCGTAGCTTCAAATGCGTCCAACAATTCGAGAATATGAAAAAACCGCCGCTCCGGAAAATTGACGTACTTCCGCCTAAAAATGCATTTACTAGTATCGCTTCAATGCTCGCAGTTTTTGTCGGGTGTGTTTATTCACCAACAATGCATTGCTCGTTGTTTAAATGAACAGGAAGTCATTTTAACTGTCAATTTCGCCGAAGTGTTTCGTTCGTAAAAACATTTTCACTGCTATTGTTACTTCATCGATTCTTCTATTTTTTTTTCTTGTTTTTTTTTTTGTTAAAAGACAATTTTTGCATTAGGAAATTTCCAGTTTCATTGAAACTATCAGAATTCTACATATCAAAAACTTATTCTATAACTTTTATTTTAGGTAATGTACATTTTTTTTTGTATTGTAAAAATTATAAATAGGGTTTCTTTGAATAAAGTAGGTTTTGGTTTAAAAGTTTATTCAAATCTTATAGTACAGTATCCCCTATATAGGGTAACAAATATTTTTACAGGGTGTAGTTTCAATTTAAAATTGGAAAATGATAAATAAACGTACAAAATTTCCATAGATTTCGGTATACGAAACAAAATAATGTTTAAATAAACATATAAAAGTTTCTATGAATTTCATAGATAGCTAACAATCCTTGAGCTTCGCAGAAGATTGTAATCTAAAAAACAGAATACACACTCCTGCACCAAGTCTAAAGGATTAACATGTATAATTTAGTCTTAAGAAATGTTTTTCATTTTAAACATATCTGAAATAAAAAAATATTTTCTGGTGAAACATTTCCATAATTTACAAATTTTAGTATTCAACTATTCACAGAATCGCTTCCTCGGGAAGAAATTATTCTAATTTTTTTTAATTTAATAATTATAAACGAGTATTAAAAATGTGAAAGTTTCATCGTTACAAAGCGACCTCTACGAAGAAGCCACAAACAAATTGAAGTGAAGTCATAATACATTCACAATGCATTAGTCTTATATACTAAAACAGTTCACAAAATAAATTACAATTTCAATGTCTCAAGATAAAAAAACTCGCCCTGTATAAACATTCATATCATTAAGTATACATAAATCATTATTATCGCCTTCAAGGACTTAGAAATATTTTTCCTTATTTTTTACGAAAATAATGTTTTTTTTACGCTTTAGTAGACTTAGATTTAAAAAAAAGATTTTTATATTACAAAATATAAAAAAGTAAATTTATAAAATTATATTTTAGAAACTGTTTAAACAGTTTTCGTCAATTATTTCCATTTGAAAGAAAATGGACATTTTTCCTTAGAACTACACTATTGTCAGCTTATCAAAACTGTCATCTACAAGAAAAAACCTGCTGTGGTTGTCACAAAAATGGTAAAAACATAAATAATAAACAAAAACAAAAAACAGAAATAGTAAAATGTGGTACAAAAACAAATCTCAAATACAACTATTATGAGGCAAATATTATAAAAAACTTTTCCTAAATTAGTAGTTGTATCACATCTTACTGACAACCATAGTATTTTCCATGTACAAACTGCAATGCGGGAGGTTAATTTTTAGAAAAAAAACTACTGTCAATACTTTTCATACATCCTACATTCAGCTAATTCGTCCTAGAAGGTGATGAGGTGTCACCATTCCTTCCTAAAATAGGACTACCACAAAATTTCACCGGCTCAACATTTTTTCCTAAAATAAAAGTATCAAACATTTCATCAATTTCCTCCTTCGTGGGAGGTAATTGGACGGTTTCGAATGTTAAACTTTCAAAACTTTCCATCCCATTAACATTCATCTGCTTCCATACAGGGGATTCGATATTATCATAGTCCTTTACTGCAAGATGGGGAAAAATTTCCATCAAGTCAATTACCAGTGACTGGTTCCAAAGCTCTGGTTGGGTGCCCTGATTTTTTCTCAATGCAAGACTGTCAAATTCTTTCCTAAAACTTTCATCCAGTTCACTTCCCGTCAAATTAACACCCATCTGCTTCAACTGGGGGGATCGGATGCTACAATGGCTTCCTCCAACAACACGGTCAAAATCTTTCGGAACCTCCTCAGCCGTTTGCTCATTTCCAAAGCCTCGTTGGGTGGTGTTCACAAGCCTTTCATCCATTTTTTTGTTGGAAGGACTATGAAAACTTTCTATCACCTTAGCATCCAACTTCTGTGACTGGGAGAATTGGAGGTTACTTTTGCTTCTTCGAAAAACATGATGAAACTCTTTCGGATACCCCTCAGCTGTTTTTTCCTTCCCGAAGCGTCGTTGGTTGGTGTCATTCCATTTTGAAACAGTAGAGTTAGGTCTCTGTACACACCTTTCATCCATTTGGTTCTTCCTGGGGATTTGTGGGGTGGCGCCCTTGCTTGTTGAAGGAGTATAAAAACTTTTCATCTTCTTAACATCCAACTTCTGTGACTGGGAGAATTGGAGGTTACTTTTGCTTCTTCGAAAAACACGGTTAAACTCTTTCGGAAAATCCTTGTCCGTTTGCTTTTTCCCGAAGTGTCGTTGGGTGGAGTCATTCCATTTTGAATCAGTAGAGTTAGATCCCTTTACAAGCCTTTCATCCATTTGGTTCTTCTTGGGGATTCGTGGGATGGCGCCCTTGCTTGTTGAAGGACTATAAAATCTTTCATTCTTCTTAGTATCCAACTGCTGTAACTGAGAAGATTGTAGGTTACTTTTGCTTCTTCGAAAAACACGGTTAAACTCTTTCGAAAAATCCTTGACCGTTTTTTCGTTCCCGAAGTGTCGTTGGGTGTTGTCATTCCATTTTGAAACAGTCGAGTTAGATCCCTTTACAAGCCTTTCATCCATTTGGTTCTTCTTGGGGATTCGTGAGATGGCGCCCTTGCTTGTTGAAGGACTATAAAATCTTTCATTCTTCTTGGTATCCAACTGCTGTAACTGAGAAGATTGTAGGTTACTTTTGCTTCTTCGAAAAACACGGTTAAACTCTTTCGGATACCCCTCAGCTGTTTGCTTGTTCCCGAAGTGTCGTTGGTTGGTGTCATTCCATTTTGAAATAGTAGAGTTAGGTCTCTGTACACACCTTTCATCCATTTGGTTCTTCCTGGGGATTTGTGGGGTGGCGCCCTTGCTTGTTGAAGGAGTATAAAAACTTTTCATCTTCTTAACATCCAACTTCTGTGACTGGGAGAATTGGAGGTTACTTTTGCTTCTTCGAAAAACACGGTTAAACTCTTTCGGAAAATCCTCAGCCGTTTTCTCGTTCCCGAAGTGTCGTTGGGTGGTGTCATTCCATTTTGAATCAGTAGAGTTAGATCCCTTTACACGCTTTTCATCCATTTGGTTCTTCTTGGGGATTTGTGGGATGGCGCCCTTGCTTGTTGAAGGACTGTACAAAATTTCCGTCTCTTTAGCATCCAACTGGTGTAACTGAGGAGATTGGGCGGTACCATTCGATTTGAAAACAGCAGTGTCAGATCCTTTTACAGGCCTTTTTTCAACCATTTGGTTCTTCCTGGGCATTTGTGGGATGGCGCCCTGTCTTGTGACATTCCCATTTGATGTAGACGCTTCATATCCGTCTACAAATCTTTCATCCATTCGCTGGTAAGAATCTATCATCCCCCAAGCACATGCACCTTCCAGGACCACCATATTGGGGGGTGGTTTTGTGGTATCAATCCATTTGAAAGACGATTCCTCAGTAGATATCCTGGTCATGGGGGGTGATTGGCTTCGGCATGCCTGCAAAATCATCTCGATTATAGTTTCATTATCTGAATCAAATGCTCGGACGAGTGTGTCTTTCTGGAGCATAGCACCACGTTTCAATAGTGTCGCGACCATTTGGGATCGGCCCGCTTGGCAGGCCATATCTAAAGCTGTCCTGCCGTTATAATCAGCTACGTGTATGTTAGCTCCTTGATTAATCAAAAACTCTACAACCGGTTCGTGAAAATACTCAGAGGACTTGATAGAGCGCTCAACATTGAATCCACTCCATGATTCGAATCGGTCTTCCCCTATCTCGGACGCTGTTAGTGTCCAAGTAGATTCCTCCAAGCTACCACATGCGATGAGAAGTGGCGAACGATAATACGAAATCGCATGTATGTTTGCGCCATGCTCTACGAGCATCTGCACCATCTCGAGATTTCCGTGGAATGCTGCAAAATGAAGTGGAGTGTTTTGCTCCAAAAAATTGATGTAATCAGGTTCAGTTACGTTAACTTCAGCCCCACAAGACAGCAGATGTCTAGCGTTTCCTAATCTGTTATAGCGGACTGCTTCCAGCAATGGAGTTTTGCCAAATAAATTGCAATAATTAGCGTCAACGCCAGATTCTAGTAAATTTAAAAGGTCGGTAATATTTGAGGATGCAGCGGCCTCGAAGATCTCGTAGTCTTCCTGTAACATAATATATACAAATTTATAATCAGAAATATATTATATTAGTGATCAAGCAACAATTTTTGTTTTTCCATATTGAAGCTACAGGGTTGGGCTAAGGTATCAGACATCTAATATGACGAAAAATAAATTTTGTTTTTTTTTTATTTTAGCTGATAGATATGTTTGGAAAAACGTCAAAAACAAGCTTTTAGAACATTTTAATGTGCATGAAGGCCATATATTACTTTGGAAATACATAAAATACATAAATAAAATCGATAAAAATAAAAATAAAACAGTAAAAAATAAAATTAACTCAGGTTAACAGACAACAGTATTTTATACCATAGTATCACAATGAACAATAAAATGAAGTCAGTCAAAACAGTGACAAGACTGAAACACCGATCACTGCATGAGTTAATTGATTATTTTATGAATTTCATCCATCTATTAGAAGTGTATAAAAAATTAATTATATATATAGTCAACTCGCTTTATAAAAACTAATTTTTTTACTCGTTTTATAAAACGTGGTAAAATCGAGAGTTTTTTAACAAACAATTGTCAAAGTTTTCATTTTTACATATATTTCGATAGAAAAATGCTTATTTTAATGAGAAGTTGTTTTTCCTCCTAAACTCTTTGTTAAATTGACCAAAATCTGAAACTAACAAAGAGTTCAGGAAAAAAAAAACTTTTCACTAAAACAAGCATTTTTCTTACTTTTTTCATTCGAATTATTGCTTTGCAGGTTCGATAATACAAAAAAATTAGATTAAAAATTTTGCACAAAAAACCATAGGCGTTCAAAGCAGTAGGGAAATAATAATTCGAAAAATCAAAAACATTACTTTGTAGTGGTTTCACTAATTTTTGTGAATTTTACACTTTCCAAGTGGGAAATATTATCCCTCAATTCCTTAAAATTATTGAAAACCCCATAAAGTCTTATGAAATACCATAAACTTTCTGAAAATATTTTTACATTACTCAAAATCCTACGAAATCTCATGAAGCTCTTTATAATATATGAAAATTCAATGAAATTTCGTAAAATGCATGGAACCCTATAAAATTAATTAATATCTCATAAAATTTCGTAATTCTACTTAAAATCTCCTTTGATCTTTAAATTGTATAAAATACCAATAACTGCCCAAGTCTTTTAAAATTGGTGAAAATCTTAATTTTCCCAAAATCGTTCTAAATCCCTTAGTATTATTAAAAATTTCGACTTTATGGCGTTTAACATAATTTTGAGGAATTTGACTACATTTTATGGGATTTGAAGTAATTTTACCAGTTATCGAGGTTTTATAAAATTGAAAATCCAAAGGGACTTTTAAATATTTTTAAGTAGTTTCCAGACAATTTATGAAATATTAATTATTTTCATGGAATTCTAGGGATTTTATTAAATTTCATTGAATTTTCATGTATTTTAAGGGATGTCATGAGATTTCATAGGATTTTGAGTAAGCTTAAAATATTTTCAGACAATGTATAGGATTTCATAAGACCTTATTAAGTTTTAAATAATTTTAAGGAATTTGATAATATTTTATAGGATTCTAAGTAATTTTAAGGGATTGAAGGGATTTTACGCAAATTCAGAAGATTTTCGTGTATTTTAAGAAAGGGATGAAATTAAACCCATAATGTAAATAAACAAACTGATGTTATGTTATTTTTCAAAATTCCTCTCCAAAATATCTAAAACTAGAGTTAAATAAAGAATGGTCATGGGTACTATCTTTTATGATTCTCAGGTTAAGTAAAGGTACAGACTCAGGTATACTTTATAATACACTAAATTACAATAATTCTAAGCCAGCTATAGGTTCAAAGATTTATGGAGATTTATATAATATTCAAAGGTCTTTGAGATTTCAAGCCTTTCTTCAAGAAACCGCAAAATAAATGGAAAATTTTTAATCTCACTAAAAGTCTCCTAGAATGCCTTGGAATATTATTTATTCATTAAGAAACAGACAATCCTTTGATATTTTCTAAAATCTGGTGAAATTCAGTAAAATTCTCTTAATTCACTCTTCTTGAAAATAAAAACATGAAACATTAGTCGAAAAATGTTTAATTTTTCTAAATTCTAGAAAATCATATATTTTGTAAAACACAGCCCTCTTAATTCTTGAAAGCCATTCAAATCTTTGAGGATCGAAAACAGAGGTTGTCTTTTTTGAAAATTGAATTTGAATTACAATCACACAAACTTCAAAAAAATATTATTTTTGTCTTAGAAATTGTTCATCACTAAAGTATCATAAAATCTGGAACTCATGTTAAAGTACACTCGCACCCCTCATTAAGAGTCAACCCGTTTTCTGATCATTTATAACTGATGCGAATGATGCGGTGGGCAAAATTAAATACAAAAAATAATAATACAAATCTCACGTTTTTTGTAGTGCAGTATACCCTAAGCAAATAATTTCGTAAGTCTCTTTTTTTACAGTTCGAGGGAACTTTATAAAGGAATTTTATAGAGTATGTTAAATTTGATTTTTTCACTTACCCGTTTTTTCATCATCTGCAAAAATTTGAGTTTTTGGTGATCAGGAAAGAAATATTCCATTTTGTATGTACACTGAGAACCACTTTGAATCACGAAAAATATTTTCTCTTGGCAAGGATAATGCACACCTTGAAGTGAGCACTTTGACCTACACAGAGCACTGTGCAAGTACGAACTGAATCCTCAAACGTCTTGGAAGAGACTCATGCAGCCAGCAGTCAGCAGTTTATATTTAAGGGTAATTTACAGACACAGATCAATTGAATTTCGTAGGGAAATTTGGAGTTGTACTTACAACTTGAATTTCTATTGGCTAGGTTTGAACAAAAGTACAGACAAGTACAGTACCTTTACCTTGATTTACCTCAGACAGTTAATTCTTCTTACCTGGCTTCATCAAAACCATTAAGCCATTTCGGTCTACCCAAGGAGAATGGGCAATGAAATTGTCTGCGAGGTGTAAATCTCGGAGATGACCAATCTGCATTGTTCACAAATGCAGCAATAAATCAGTAATTAATAATTCATTGTTGTGAACTAAAAGAAATTAGTTCTTTTCTTAAACTTTCAACATAAACTTTTCTTAAACTTTACATTGTATAGTAAATAGATAGAAATTTAGGAATCATAAATAAATACAAGAACATAAGATAATATATTTTGCTTCCCTTCTATATTATATTATAATTATTATAATAATAGACACCAGACCAAGTGAAGCATGGAACGTGGGGATCAAGAAGCGAATATCTCATCTATAACACATATGGGTTTGACACCCCTAATACACCCCCATAGTGCCTTGTAAACAATATACCCTTAAAACCAAAAATGACAATTTTTCAAAAAATCGAACTTTTGAATCCTTTATTTTCGTTTTATTTATATAACAATTATTTGTATTAGTCTAGTGGGAATATTTATCGACATTATGGTTCATTAATTTTCAATTATTTAAACGAATTGAATTTGATTAAACCATTTTTTCGAAATTTCTTTCATTTAAAGAAAAATTATCACTGTCGGTCTAGTGAAATATTTATAAAGATTAGTTAATTAATTGATAATTATTTTATAAAATGCCATTCGTTAATTATTTTTTAATTATTTAAACAGATTCCATTTTTTTTTCTCTAGACTAACAGCAGACTAACAGTAATCATTTTTGATGAAACGATAGAAGTTTGGAAGAAAATTGTTCACACCAATTCAATTTGTTTACCATATGGTAAATAATTGAAAATTAATTAAACCATGTTAATAAATATTTCATTTGACCAATAGTAACAATTTTTTAAAGAAAAACGAATTTTCAAAGAAAAAAACTATTTAAACAAATGGAACTTGTTTAAATAATAAAAAATTTATAAAATAATGTCGATAAATATTCCACTAAACAAATAGAAATCACTTTTATTTAAAGGAAACGAGAATAAAGGATTCAGAAGGTCAATTTTGTGAAAAATTGTCATTTTTGTTTTTAAGGGAATAAGTTTACAATTTCAAGGCAACGTGGGGGTGTGTTTAGGGGTGTCAAACCCATGTGCATTATACATGAAATTCTTTGTTGGATAGTTCTCTACAAGCCTCTATACTTTCCCGTAAAATTTTTCCCAAACCATTCAAAATTATTCCAAAATCGCTAAACAGTATTTCTCCCCATGCAATTTACATGGGAAAGTTCCTGAGCTATGTCTATGACATTTCTTTTTTCGGGTTTCGAAAAAATTGGGCGTATATTACGTGTTAGTCAAGAAGGGCGTATGTAACGCCTGGATTAAGAATGGCGTATATTATTATTATTCAAGAAATATTATTATTATTATCATTCAATAGTATTATTTAAGAAGGGCATATGTCACGTCGGGGTCAAAAAGGGCGTATGTCATGCCTGGTTCGACAAGGACGTATATTATTATTATTCAATAGTATTATTCAAGAAGGGCGTATGTCACGCTTGGGTCGAGAAGGACGTATATTATTATTATTCTAGAAGTATTATTATTATTATTCAATAGTATTATTCAAGAAGGGCGCATCTCGCCACGACGAGGTCAAAAAGG
>JAUESI010000026.1:1984489-1998429 GCA_032275145.1 Synergus laeviventris | reverse complement strand
ATAATTTATTAGTCCTGTGAGACTAGCCGCAGTTTTGCCACTTTGATGTGGACTGGAAAATTTTGTCTCGGGTGAGATATTCACTGGGTAGACTTGACGCGGGTGGGAGATACCTCGAGGAATGCCGCGTGGGAGACAAGATGTCGCAGTTGACAGATGCCGCAGATGAGACATGCTGCAGATATGACATGCCACAAAGAGACTTGCCCCATATGACATGATATGGACCCGGCCTGCTCGGGGGCTCGGGAGTGAGCGGTGAGCATTCAAAAAATGCTTTCGGAGCTGAACCTGCATTTTATCGTAGACTCTGAGTTCTGATTCGTTTAGCCAAAGATTCTGACTTGAGTCAAGAATCGGAGACTAAGAAGGCTGTTTCTAAGTTCTCAAATACTTGTTCTCTTTGATGCATCTAAAAATATCTCACAGTTTCTCGTTCTCTTGCTATTCGACGTTCAATCACGTCAGCTCGATAAAAATAAGAGAGGTAAATTTATTGTAATAGCGTGCAAATAGAGTTATACAAAAGGTAAAATGATAAGCATACACCAAAGCGAGCTCTAAATTAGAGAATAGTAAAATAAAGATTATTGATAATTGAAATGAATATTAAATAGATTATCAAATATTGGATTAATGTAGGATTCTAAAATAAAGAAATTCATACAATTGATAGTTAAAGCTCAAACCTTATTAAATATAAATTCAATAATCAAGATTGTAATCAATATAAAAGATTTTATCCTATATTAGAATAATTTGAAGAAAAATAATCCGAATCTGATCATTTATAAATATAATAATAATTGTGAACCAATGATAAAAAAACACGTAAAGTTTCAATACTGAATCAGGTTTGCAACAACAATTTACGCGAAATTTTCGAGACACATTTACACCACTTATCAGAATTTCGCATTCCATTCTCACTTAATTCTAAATTCGTACTCTTATCTTGGAATAGGCAATATCAGATTCCTACGACGATTCCACTAATCCTTTGGATAAGCAACCTCGGATGATAGCCTAAGAAAGCAATTGGACTCTAGTTTCATGTAATTGCAACTCCGCCCTTGCTGACAAGGTTCGAGGAATTGTTGGTGCATTCCCATGTCGATTCCGGCTACCATAGACACCTATTTACGATTTCTCGTCACGACTGAGAATCGAAGAATTGTCGGGGAAGAAATGGAAAAGTAACGTCACACACGATAATATGAACATCTATGCTTCGCCAGCAACGGAATTTCCACAATGAATAGAATTTATTTTCCTCGCTATTTCCTTAGAGAACACAAGAAAAACCTTACGGAAAACATTGAATCATTGAGCTATGTTTATTCCGTTCCCTCCTGTGTATTTACAGTTGATATAAAAAGATTCTAAACATTTTTCCTTACGTTTAGAAAGGTTCATATTTTGTTTATAATATGCCTTGTTCAAGAGATTTTTAATAATTTAGAGGAAAGAATAGGATTGGGAGGAAAGAACCGAAAACACATACAAACAATTCCCACTAAAAATATAAGCAAACAAAATACACAAACGCTTGCCACAAACAATTTAAAAAAACAAGAGATAACACTCTTAAAGAATACACAGAAACAATTCTTACGAACGATACAAGCAAAAAATAATAACAAACAATATACACAAACAATGTAGAGCAACAGCACTCGCAGATATGAAACACAAGCGACACAGAAGGTTTACATAAAAAAAGAACACAAAGACAAAAATACACATGAACAATATAGATGTAATACATAAAGGACACACAAAAAATAAACACACCCACACAAACAATACATGTAAACAACATAGATAAAATATCTACACAACCAAGTACACACAATAGATAAAAATAAAATTATATGAAGAGTGAAAAATTGGTACATTCAAGGGCAGAAGGCGTGGTTAAGTATTCTAGTCAAGGTAAGAGGGCGTGTTTAATTCGTACAGTCGAGGCAACAAGGCGTGGTTATGCGGTTTAATTGAGACAATAAGGCGTGGTTAAGAGGTAAGCTTAAGGCAAGAAGGCGCGGCTAATGTATGCGGTTAAAGTTAAATTAAAATATCCTGGGAAAATAGGAGCAGTGAATATAAAAAGCGTTGGAAATTGGTACAGTCCAAAACAAAGGCGCGCATAAGTGGTACATCCAAGACACGAAAGCGTGGTTACGTGGTACATTCGAGGCAATAGGGCGTGTTTAATTCGTACAGTCGAGACAAAAAGGCGTTGTCAAAGGATGCAGTCATAGTCAACGTAAAAAAAATTTTAGGAAAAGGGTACCTACAGTCAATATAAAAAAGCTTGGAAAATTGGTACAGTCCAAAACAAAGGTGCGTTTAAGTATTAATTACAATGCAAGAAGGGCGTGTTTGAGTGATACAGTCAAGGCCAGAAGGTGTGGTCAAAAGGTACAATAATGTCAAAATGTTTCCGCAAATGGTACAGTCCAGACAAAAAGAGTAGTCAAGTAGTAAAGTCAATGTAAAATGTGATTGAAGAATGAGTACAGTAAGAGCAAATAATCTAGGTAAAAAATACAGTCATGACAAAAATTCCTCCAAAAAGTACAATTTCGGTAAAAAGGCGTATTAAAGTAGTACAGTCAAGGAAAAAAAGTGTAAGATATAGATACAGTTCCGCCAAAAAGTAATAATCATATTGTATTTTGAAAGAAAAAAAAACCTGGAAAGGGGTGCATTTAAGACAAAGAAGCGTGACAAATGGATACAGTCTACACAAAAAGTTTAATAGTTCGTCTTAAATTGATAGTATCTATTTGGTATTATTTCAAGGCAAATGCATTCCAGCTTGAGTGGATTCTGGCTTATTAACGTAAAATGAGATCCCTTTGGATCTGCTTCGGTTTTGTTCCAAGTAACAGTGTTAAATCCACCCAAACTCCACAGTCTCCTGAAACCATTTCTAATTTCCTCCCTGAAGGTAGAGTGAATCTGAATAGAGTGTAATCTGCAATCCCGACATAGTTGTTTGATATTCATAGCAACAATGTTCGACTAAGACAAATCCAGACCGGAAATATCTCACCAATGCACGTCGGTGGAAATGAGAACGAGGTAAGTCGTCATTTGCGATTTAGCTCTTGGGAAACGCGTATGGTCTTGTATCTGCTAGGAGGAGCTTGTGGGCGGTAAATACCAGCTGCAGGATTATGCTAACGTCTGCAGACGCGAAACACTATGATATGCGAGCAAACGGATTCAACCGCGCTCGAGCCTAGCTAAAGTCAATTTCACGGTGCGTTTCGCGCGTCACGTACTCACGCAGCATGGATGAGATGCCGTCGCGTCGCGTCGTCCACATCAAGCAGAAACCACAATGATATCATTCTCTCTACCACCCGACAGCCACTCCCTAGCGGAATCATCTTTCGAAATAGGTGGAGCAATTACCTGGCTGGAGTCAATTGTCTATATCAGTGTAACGTACATGTTTCTTATTAGAGGCTATCCAATAGAGTGGCTCAAAAATAATTTTTTTTTAGAGAGTTTCGATCCCCCCAATTCGATTCGAAATCCGAAAAAAGAAATGCCCTATTTCTTTTTTTATTTTGTTCAAACACGTGCCCATTCTGAATTGAAGTTTCTCATGTAAATTGTATGGGGAATAATCACTTTTTGGATTTTTTGGAATAATTTTTCAGTGTTTGGGAAAATTTTACGTGAAAGTAAAGAGACTTGTAGAGTACTATCCAACAAAGAATTTCATGTATAACCAAAAAGGACAGTTTTTCACAAAATCGACCTTCTGAGTGCTTTATTCTGATTTTCTTTAAATAAAAATTATTACTATTGATCTAATGGGATATTGATTAATATTCATTAATTAATTTTCAATTATTTGAACAAATTGAATTTGTTTAAATAATTTTTTCCAAATTTCTTTCGCTTTAACAAAAATTATTATTGTTGGTCTAATAATATATTTTTAAACATTGGTTAATTAATTTTTAATTATTTAAAGAAATGCAATTAGCTTAAAAATGTTTTTTTCTAAACATTTGAAGCCTATTATTGTTTCGTGCCACAAATTTATTTTCAAATATTTTCCAATTTTCTCCTCTCCGTTCGTAAACGGAGTGGATACTAAATAGGTATAAAATTATACAAAGGTAGATATTATGTTTGTTAAATAATGAAGGTTGGATGATTATTAGTTGAAAAAATAATAATGTACTGTTTATACAATTATAAACTTTTTGAAAATAAATTTGTCTCAAGTAACAATAATAGACATCGAATTTTTAGAAAAAAACATTTTTTAAGCAAATGGAATTTGTTCAAATAATTAAAAATTAATTAACAAATGTTTATAAATATTTCATTAGACCAACAGTAATTATTTTTATAAAGAAAAACGAATTTTCGTAGAAAAAAATTATTCCAACAAATGGAATTTGTTTAAATAATAAAAAATTAATGAACCAATGTCGATAAATATTCCACTAGACTAATATAAATCATTTTTATTTAAAGAAAATGTGAATAAAGCACTCAGAAAGACAATTTTGTAAAAAACTGTCCTTTTTGGTTTTAAGGGTAGTTTTCAAGTCAAACATTGAATTCGAATAAATCTGGCTAATCCATTTTATTCCGGAGTTTGTACCCGATTTAAACAATTTTATTCCGATCTAATCTGTAGACGGACCTAATAATTATATCCGGTTCAATCCGATTGAATTCGAAATCGAAACAAGGATGCCAATTCCACTGCATCCGAAATAATCCACGGACAAACCAAGATTTCTATCCGAATGAATCGGATCCAATCCGATTTTGAGGCAAGGATTCCTATCAGATTTAAAACACATATATGTATTAGAAAGGATTGAAAGTCATTCAAAATTATCTCGAATTCAACCGGATTGAACTTTGCAAAGATTGCCGCATTAAAAAGGATTTAGAAGAATTAAAAATCTTTTCGGATAAAACGCGGATTCACTCGGATTTATTTGGATTGAAACCACGGAATGAAAAAGGGGTTTGGAAAAGTTCGTTGGTAAAGTAGATTGGTTGAAAGGGTTTGAAAAATTAATTTGAAAAAAGGGTTTTCAAAAAAGATAGAAAAAGTTTGTAGGTTGAAAAATTGGTTTGGAAAATAATTTGGAAAAGGAAGTAAACAATTTTAAAAAAGAATCTTAGAAAGAGAGGTTTGGAAAAGTATTTTGATGAAAAAAAAAATCGAA
Organism: Synergus laeviventris; assembly: GCA_032275145.1. Lineage (NCBI taxonomy): Eukaryota > Metazoa > Arthropoda > Insecta > Hymenoptera > Cynipidae > Synergus > Synergus laeviventris. The sequence continues at coordinate 1,993,213 of JAUESI010000026.1, read as the reverse complement.
AGAGGGTTGGAAAAGAAGTTTGTGAGAAATCGGATATTTTTGAAAGATTCTAGGAACGTTTTATAAAACGTCTTCGACATTTGCGTTCAGAAAAGGTTTTTAAAATGGTTTAGAACGTCCTTTAATAATTTTGACACGACTGTCCGCAATAATAGAGTTAAACACTGAAACCACAATGAATTCAAACAGATGACTCGCTTCCTAATACCATCTTAAGAGTAATAACTTGTAACTGCTTCTTTTTCAGCCATAATTGAATTTCGACTCTCAGAAAAGCCAGAATTCCTTAAATCATTTCACGCTTCTCCCTCGAGACCTGCTTCAGGGGATGTGAAATTCACGAACGAGATTATCGTTCAGCGAGAAACTACTCGTGCTTTCTCGAGGAATCTAAGTGAAGTTTCTTCGCAGTTGATTCGTGAAATATTTGTGGTAAATAACACATCATGCAGTCTAACATTTTTAAGCGCTTTGTCAAGTTAGACTTTTGAAGCGTTCTGTCTTCTCTGTCTTGCCTCCGGTACAAAATATAAATCAGTTTTCATAAATGTATTTATAGAGCCTTCTTTCTATCAAATATATATTATTGACTTTTAATATTATAATATTATCTCATTATAATTTCGAGTAATTTCAAAATTAATTTTTAGAAAATATTTGCAATAGAATTCTGTGAGATTCAATATAATCCAGTGAAATTTAATGGGATTTTGTGGAATTCAATACAATCCAGCCGAACTTAATGGAGTTCTGTGGAATTTAAAGTGATTTTTGGAATACAATGGAATTCAGTGGAATTCTGTTGAATTAATGGAATGCCAAGCGATTTTGTGGAATTCAGACGAATTCAAAGTGAATCAACACGTTTTAATGGAATTCGGTGGAATTCCATGGATATTTACGGTACACAATGGTATTTAATGAAATTCATTAGAATTCTATGTTTATAATGCAGAGAAATTTCGTGGTAATTAATGGAATTCATTGGAATCCTGAGAAAGTAAGGTAATTCAAAGCAATTTTATGGAATTCTGTAAAATATAAAGGAATCTTGTATAATTCAAATAAATTCAATAGAATTCGGTGGAATTGAATACAATCCAGTTGAACTTAATGGAATTTTGTTGGAAGTGAAAGTGATCTTGTGGACTTCAATGGAATTCTGTTGAATTAATGGAATTCCAGACGATTTTTTGGAATTTAGACGAATTCAAAGTGAATCAACACGATTTCATGGAATTCGGTGGAATTCCATGGAATTTTACGGTACCCAATATGGTATTTAATGAAATTCTTTAGAATTCTATGTTTATAATGCAGGGAAATTTCGTTCTAATTAATGGAATTCATTGGAATCCTGAGAAAGTAAGGTAATTCAAAGCAATTTTATGGAATTCTGTAAAATATAAAGGAATCTTGTATAATCTAGATAAATTCAATAGAATTTGATGGAATTCTATGGAATTCTGTAGGATTCATTGCGATCCAGTGGAATTTAATAGGATTTTGTGGAACACAATGGAATTCTGTTGAATTAATGGAATTCCAGACGATTTTTTTGGAATTCAGACGAATTCAAAGTGAATCAATACGATTTAATGGAATTCTACGATACTCAAAGGTATTTAATGAAATTCCTTAGAATTATATACGTTTATAATGCAGAGAAATGTTGTGGTAAAAAATGGAATGCTGAGAAAGTAATGGAATTCTGAGCAATGCAATTTAATTCTGTGGTATTTATTGGAATCCTGTGGAATTAATGGAATTCTGTGGAATTCTGTTGAATTAATGAAATGCAAAGAAATTTTATTGAATTCAGATGAATTAAGTGATTCAATACGGTTTAATGGAATTTTATTGATTGGCGTCCAAACCTTAAGAAAAATGTTAAAAGTCCTTCTGATTGCACCCGTGACTGGAATTAGTGACTATTCCAGAGAAGATCCTCTTTCGAATTACATGGAAATTTTTTACACTTGGAACGAATATGGCCGGGAAAAACACACTTCACAAGAAACTATATAATAATATATAATAATAATAATATGATAAAAGAACAAGAGAAATAATAAAATAATAATAATTAGATATAATATGATGATGAGAGAGAGCGAGTAACGCGTTGAGACTTTCCCGCAAGAGAGTCAAAACAGAACCGAGATACAGAAACCCAAATAAAAGCGAACGTGCGAAATAAAAGAAACAAACACAGGTAGGAATTTCCTAAAAATATACGAGCTGTAGGCTAAATAACAATGATTCACAAAATTTTCTAGGAGTCGAAATAATAATGAAGATATTAAACTAGGTCAGGGAGAAATATTTTGATAAAATCTAGAATCAAGCTAATTAGCCAGAATATTTTCAAACAATACATTCATTTAGAAACTCAATTCATTCTTCCTTGATAATTTTTAAAAACATATAATGCAATTGGATTAAATGGGGGTAAAATAAACTCTATTTAAAAAAGTTTAAGTCACCGCAATTTAACTAATTAATAGAAATTAGAGTAAATTCCACTAACTTCCAATAAATAGTATTGAATTTCATTGGGTTGTCTAGAATTCTATTGAATTCCATTATATTCCGTTGAATCGAATTGAACCCTATTTAAAACATTTAAATTCACTTGAATTTAATTAAAGAACTAGAAATTCTAGTGATCTCAATCAAAATTCTGTAAGTACTATTGAATTTAATTAAATTCGCCAGAATTCCATTGAATTACACGGAATTCCAACGATAATCCCGAATTCTAAAGAATTTGAATGATTATCTCAGAATTACAAAGAATTTCAATTATTATCTCAGAATTATAATGAATTCTTTAGTATTCTTCAGAATTCCCACGAATTCCTCTGAATCCTTCATAATTTCATTCAATTCCACAGAATTCAACTAATTTCCATTGAAAAATATTAAATTATACAGAATTCCTATTAATTCCATGGACTTTCAATAAATTATATAGAATTCTATAGATTTCCATTACATCCTCTTGAATAACTTCATTCATCTCAATTCCGCAGAAATGCTTTGAATCGAATTAAATTCCATTGAATCTCTCTAAATTATCATTCAATTTCCTCTAAATCTTTTCTAAATCCTCAGAATTCCTTTACACTTTACAGAATTCAATAAAATTCTTTTAATTTTCATTGCTTCCTTAGAATTTCATTTAATTACATTAATTCCTTAGAATTTTGTGGTAAATAATGGCATTCAATGGAATTCACTAAAATGTAAAGGTATCCCGTGGAATTCCGATTCTATAGGCTTGAATGTAATTCTGTGGATTTCTTTGGAATTCACTGGAATTCAATACAATTTAGTGTAATTCAGGTGAAAGAACAGTGAACCAACGAGAATTCACGAAATTCGATGGAATGCCATGAAGTATGATGCAGTGGAATTTCGTGGTAATTAATGGAATTGAATCGAATTTTGAGAAAGTACATAATGGAATTCAAAGAAATTTTATGGAATTCTGTGGAGTTCATTCGAATTCATTGGAATTATATCTGTGAAATAAAATAGAATTCAGGTGAATTAACAGTGAATCAACATGATTCGGTGGAACTTTATGGAATTCTGCGAAACTCAATGAAATGTAATTCAAAGCAATTTTATGAAATTAATTTCTATTCCTTTTTTTCAATGCAAGTAGAGATTCCTATGGAGAGTCTGATTACCTCCTGCACATTCAACTTACAATAAAATTAGACCAATCTTTTCAGAGCCCCTGGAGGTCCTGTTTATTGAGATATAATAATTTCTGATATCGTTCCAATAATGCAAAAAATGTTGCCCACTAAAAAGAGTACATATTTCAGAGAATAGCCCACGGCCAAGATCGTTTGTTACTCTCTGTTTGCCCGAGTCGCTTTGTCGATAACGAGATAAAACCTGGCAAGTCGGAGACCAATCCTTCTGAAAATCCAAAGCTTCTGTGGTTTTGTTGAAAAGGACAGAAGTTCAGTTAACGAGAGAGAAGAGAAGTGTTTTCCCCATTGTGTTCTTGTGATCCCAGATCTTTTCACAATCTCTACTCAATCGAAAAGATTGTATTAACCTCAGCTACTTTTAGCTCTTGTTCAAAAATACAATTATTTATTTCCAATTATTAAAATACTATTCGAAACATCATAAATGGCTTGAAATTATCACTAAATAAATTCGTATTGTGGAAAAGGCACTCGATTATACAATTTGTTATTTAAATCGATTGCTGGAAGGCAAATCCTTTTCAATATTGCAAGAGGCGATATCGATTATTAATATTAACATTCCGTGCATTCCAACAGCGGAAATTTATTACTGAAGAATATTATCATAATTTTCGATAATTTTGTATCCCTTTCTATCCTTTGCTACCTCTTTCTATCTTGTTACAGTCTTGTATTTTTTTATATTGATTTTTATATTTTATTTTTAATTTATCTTAGCATATTTCTCTTTCAAATAATTCCAACAATCATTACATGGCTCAAACTATTTGTCATTTTTTATCACCCTTCTTTTTCGAATAACTCTATTCTCTTTTATACATCCTGGTTTGTCATCTTTAAATCTAAATCCTCTTTGAAAAATTCTGTCTTCCTGTGCCATATTTCATAACTTTTCATCCTAATCCTCTTTCTGAGAATTATATTCTCTTTTTTAATTTTATTTTATTCATATTTTTTTTAATACTGTGCAATTTTTTTGTTAAAGGTAGAAAGAGAGAATATTTTTTAAAAACGCAGAATCTTTATACATATAATACAATATAATTAGGCATAATTAAATAGCACTTGGAAAAGAAATGGAAATGGAACGAAGAATGGATCTAAGTATCATTTTTCTTTCTACCTCGTTTTGTTATTTTATTCTTTAAGATATACACATTTCTTTTAAAGTCCAGCTTCTATACTTTTCTCAGAATTTCCATCTCATAATAATATCTTAGATCAGAATTTTATATCATCATTTGAGATAGCAAATTGAAATTTATAAAAATTCCTTGTCAAAACGATTGCTGTCCAAAATGTTATATTAATACAAAGAATAAGAATTCTACGATATTGGAATTTTATGTTTATAGGATTTTAAATCATTTCAGAAAATTTCAAGGAATTTCCAGAAATTTAACGAAATTTTCATATGATTTTTAATAATTTTAAGGAATATCATTTAAGGAATTTTCAGATATTTAATAGGATTTTATAAGTAATTTTAATAAGACTTTAAAGGGAGTCAAGGGATTTTAGGGAATTTTAAGTAGTTGTAAGGTATTTTATAATATTTCATGGGATTTTAAATCTTAAGAGATTTAATGAAACTTTTCATGGGATTTTGTGTAATTCTAAGGGATATATAACAATATATATTGTTAAATTTTCAGAAATCATCAGATTTTGAATGAAGAATCCTGCAATTAGGGAAGGAATTACAAGTTTTTATACTTGAAAAATTTTTAATTCTCAATTATTTTATATACTTTTGAAATCCCTTCAAACATTTTAAAATCCTTTCATTTGAAATTGCTTACAATCCTCTGAGTCTTTTTAGCAAAAGATGCAGTGGAATAACGAAAAATTAATAGCGCACCGAGCACGCGAATCATAGTTGCTAGTATCTATTAAAAACAAACAATTATTTAAAATTATATTTAGAAACACTTCAACAGTATTTCGTTGATGACACGAAACTATCGTCTTGCGGATGTATTCCACTTCCGGTGGCGTGTGAAAACGGAAGCCTCGAAGTTGGCACCGGCATCTGGGGCGTTAAGGCGGATGAGCGATGTACCGGTGTCTTGTGTAACATGATGGATGGTCCAATACATAGCCAATATGCAGTATTACGCGAGAAATGGCAAACTAGTAACCATACATCAAATAGTGCTGTATTTGCACGACTATACTCCATGCTGATGGTATCACTATTTTATTCTTCATACCCCATGAGACACATCGAGTACCGAAAACCGGCATGAGTTCTATATCCTTATGTCATATTATGAATGTTACATTACGATTAGATTACTGCTGCATTGATCTTGCAAAACTGCTAAGAGACAATAGTTTCAAAATATGTTATCCATTAACTCAATTTCGGTTGTAGAAATTGAGAATGAGTTTATGTGAACCACAAATGAACAAGTGTGCTTCAAATGTTCTCGGATTTGTTTCCAAACAGTACTACCAGGTACTAGCAAATGATGATGTGTGGTATCAAAAAAATTTTCATCTACAAATCTGCAACGGAGCTTAATGGCACCCCCAAACTCGTTATAACTTTGAACAACAAACTATCCAAATGTCATATTATAAAACCAAACTGGCAAACAAAAAAATTTCCAAATATTGCTAGCAAATGATGAAGTGCGATACCAACATAGTAATGAAGATATTTAACTACGTCTAGGATCAAAATTTTCCTAACGCCTAGACTGAAATGAATTAGCAAAAGTATTCGATTGGCTGTATCTCGATAATTTTTATAAACACATGAAAGTGGATTAAAGTTGATTAACGTGAACCTTATATAAGAAACTCTCATACACCAAAATTTCCAAATAGTACTAGCAAATGATGATGTACGATACCAAGATAAAGTTTGTCCTTATGAAACGCAGATGAAGATTGGAATCTTACCGAAATGTCAAGGTGGTAAGTGGTCGGTAGCTCTTGTGGCTGTTGAGGTCCTGCATGGGAGTCCCCCAGAAGTCGTCCTTAAGAACACTAACCAAACTACTTTGCGCGAGAACATCCTTGTTCCGGACAACAGCTGGAATATCATCGTGAACAAAATCACCACCAAAAGCATTGAGGTAGCATCCTACGGCGACAAGCACCACCGCTATATAGACACACCAGCTGGGTGGTTCGCTAATCTCGCTCCCACATGTGACACGCGAGGTCTTCCTAACACCATGGCAATAACAAACGTTTCCGTTTCCGTTACTGTTCCCGTAACCGTTTTGACGACGCTTCATGGTTCTCGTTGAAAGCGCAATTTTTCTTCTGCGCTAGCTATCTGCTGTGCACACACCTTTTTCCTCTTTCACTCTTCTGCTCCTCAACCTCGACCTTCCACATCACACACCCACCGATTCACGAAAACCCCAACGCACACTTTACGCACTAATACCCTACTTCCGGCACTTTTTCACCAAAACACAATCCTCAAGGACTCACTGCGGGATCAAACCCGGCAGGGTTTTTTTTCGGGACTTGATAGATGAGAGGATTCATCACGTGTAGAAAATCTGAGCATCAACAATCTTCTCATGGGACAATCTTCTCTTCAGAGGAACCAAATTACTAGAACTTCAAGAATATCCTGAAAGGGGAGCTAATCCATGATGCAGAATTATCAAGTTTTTTTACAGAAGTTAATCCAAAAGGTTCTCAATATCTGAATCTCCTTCCAGACTTTTGACCCTCATCATCAATCCTTATCTCTCTCAGAAATCCTCTACTCTATGCAGAGAAATTGTCTCAATCTAGACAATTGTTTGTATCAATTAGGCTCAACTTAAAACCACTTTCTATCCACTTTCTAATGATCCAAGTCTTCTTGCTCGAGATTATCTAATCCTGTTAGTAGATTACGAATTCCTTTGGATTTAGATAAATCCAATTTAGTGGTAAATTCTTGATTGTTGAGTAATAAACTGAAAATTTTTGATGACTGAAAGTTGCAGAGAAATATCCAGATATGTGTGATTCACTGAATTTTACTAAAAAAATGAATTAGTTGTGAAGAATTCACTGAAGATTGGGCAAGGGAGACAAGCACACGGCACTATCTAGTATCGCGTCAGAACACGTGTATCGTCACGGCGACGATAAACGCAAGACTAAAGGACGAAGGCATTCGCCCGGTTATATACCCAGCGCACTCTGACCCGCAAAGTCACGCCCGCGCACATACACCCCCGGGTTGCCTATCCACCTCGTACACCCTCCGCTACCAATTTTATCTCCACTTGTAGGAAGGCCGCTCGTTCCGACGTTTGTTTACCTTCGTTTTTTGCCAAGTCGGTCTTTCACGCAAATCGAAATCAGAGAGTCAATGATTGGTAAACCTTCATGATAAGGGATTTTCAATTATAGATTGAGATTCCGAAAACACTTCAGCAAGTAGACATTTCCCTATTTTCCCTATTTGAAGTAGGGTTATAGAGTGAGAACTTTTTGAACCCTGCGTTAGATACGCCCTTATTAAACCCCGGATGACGTACGCTCTTTTTGACCCTCACGTGAGATGCGCCCTTCTTGACCCTAATGTGAGATATGCCCTTATTGATCAACATGTGAGATACGCCCTTTTTGACTCCAGCGTGACTTACGCCTTTTTTACCCCTACATGAGATACGCCCTTATTAGCCCTAAGGTGAGATTCGCCCTTATTAAACACCGGCTGACGTATGCCCTTTTTGACACATCACACGTAAGATACGCCCTTCTTGACTCCAGCGTGATTTACACCTTTTTTACCCCGACATGAGATACGCCCTTATTGGCCAACATGTGAGATACCCCCTTATTAACCCCCGCGCGACATACGTCCTTTTTGACCCCCCACGTGAAATACGCCCTTATTGGCCCTAAGGTGAGATACGCCCTTATTTAACACCGGATTATGTATGCCCTTTTTGACAAACACGTGAGATACGCCCTTATTGACCCTAATGTGAGATATGCCCTTATTGATCAACATGTGAGATAC
>JAUESI010000026.1:1907557-1921590 GCA_032275145.1 Synergus laeviventris | reverse complement strand
TTGGGTTGTTGGGTTACGAAATGTAAACGTCCGTCATCTTATAGCGCTAATCCGTTGTACGCATTGCGAGTAAAGGGACAAAAGTATACTTCTGTCTCTTTTTCTCTAGTTATGACGCAACGAAAAATGCTAGCATGGGACGCCAGCCTATATTACCTAAAGTAAATTATGTTCACAACCCTGCATTTTATTTAAATAAAATTAATTCGACATACCTATTATTCAAGAACCATGGCGCACGACGATTGACAAAACTGTCAAAACAATATTTCTTCGGCACATTTTTGCAAAGTATATGTTTTATGTATGCTTTTACAATACATAAATCTCAAACAAACTTCCGAAATCTGCATTTTGTCTACTGTACATTATATATGTGAAGTGTATAATGCGGAGAAATGTGTACAATTCGAACTTGGACAGCTGACATTTCGTACCCCACGAAGTCGGCATTTCGTACCCTACGTTCGAGTGATATTTTAATCACAATCAAGGTGAATTAACCGCCGTTCCAATTTTACCTGCAACCAAATTTACGATTAAGCTTTTACTGTGTACATATCATAATTATTGAATTCTACCTCAAAATTATTTTAGACTAATTAGGACAAACTGGTTTGAAGAAATGTGCTTGCAAATTTTTAAAAACTTGAAAACTTTCAAGACATAAATAGTGAAAAATATTTATACTTAAAATGTTAATATTTCCATGGCTACAAACATTATGAGAAACAAAATTACTATTGAAATATAGTTAGTACGAGACATAAAAGAAAACTTAAGTTAATTTATAATTCCATCCTATTCTCTCGTATCTTTCAAATCAATATATTCTATAAAGATCTATCCATACCTTGTTTCCATTATATTTTGGAATATTCAATAATGTAAATGCCCTTGTATTATTATCCAATATAAAATTCTACTTCATTTCACATTGACTATAAACTGAAATAATTTATGAATACCAGAGAGAAACTCTGTGAATACACTGCAGACTCAGATATTCAAGATCATTTGAAAAGATCGGATGTTTCAGAATAATTCCGAGATCTTAGAATTCGTATGACATATGCACCAAAAATGATTGAAAATCTTTTTAAACTCACTGATATCTCATATGAAATCCCCAGAAATATGTGGAAATCCCCTATGTTTTGAAGTTCTTTTGAACCTTTTGGAATTTTTTAAAACTCGTTAAAATTTAATCAAATCTATTTATTGTCTCGTAATTCTTTTAAATTCTTGGAAATTTCTTAAAATATCTTGAAACTCTTTGTAATAACTAAAAAAAACATTAATTCATATTTAATCTCTCATAATCTGTTCAAACTCAAAAAATTCCCTTTACATCCCTTCAAAATTGTTTATAATATCTTGCAATTAATAAGAATCCTTTAAAATCTTTAGAACCCCTGTAAAATCCTAAAAAAAGGGCCTGAAATTTCTTTTTAATTTTTCGAAATTGTCACAAATCTATTAGAATTCGTTAAAGTGAATTGAAATTGTGTGAAATCTTTTTCAATTTTCCGAAATCACATTAAAGCTGTTGTAAAACGCCGCAATTATTGGAAGTATTTATATGATAAAGACACTGAAATCTCATTAAATCCTTTTAAATTTTGTATGACTTTGTATAATTTCATGTACCTAATACCTCGAAATCGTTAAAAGTCTGGTGAAATATATATTGATAAACTCCTCTTCAATGTGGACATAATGAATTAATGTGTCTATCGTGTTTATTATTATTAATTTTAAACTTCCACGAAGAAGTTTAGGTCAATTGTTAAATTTTCGATAATATTCCATGAAATTCGATAAACACATAAAGCAAGGGAAAATTTACTTGGAAATTTTATCAGTATTATTAACATAGCAGTAGTGCTTTAGGCCATTTTAATATTTATATATAACGAGTTGACCGTCCCTAGTTTAGTATTCTACGAGGTTCTGTCGAACATTTGGAAATGTCTACTGCACAGTTTGTCGAGCAAATATTGTGTGAATCGATCGGATACACGCACTTTATTAACTATTTAGGAATCCACGAGGTTCGTCCCAAGCCACTTTAGGGTTTTCTACATCAGTTTCGTTTGCAATATACTGCTTTATGGGTTTTACCAAGGTTAAAAAAAGTATATTCACTTTTTCATTTTTATTCCCGATTACTTTAATATATTTTAAAAACAATCTAAAGCTCATTGGTTACGGTGTCCCAATTCCTCAATCTGCACTCAGATACATTTATTTTCTTCTGTCGTTTGAAGAAAAAATTAAAAAGGCTTCCTGTATTGTGTTCGTGAAATTTAGAGCTTCAAAAGTGTAATTTTATTATTTTTGTTTTAAGCGAAGTAAATAGTATTTTTAAATCCTTAAATATTGTTGCACGATTTTTTCCATTTTCTTTTTCATTGGTGCAGAATTATAAAACCCTTAGCGTGTGATTTAATTCCTTGGCGTGGCTTTCTTTTTATATATGTATGTATATATACATACAAATACCATCTTTAACAATCGATTAGGTGATAATGATCAACCTGCTAATAAAAATGAGAATCATTCTTCTTATCCGTATTGTACATATGTCACTGATTACCCAGGCCTCATTACATTTTTTTAATTACTTCAAATGGCGTCGTTGATCCGCAATTACACCTACGATAACGAGCAAATCGATAACATTAATGCGCGTAATTGTCACTGTCGTTTGTCCCTAAGTGATTGTTAACGACCTACCTTCCTGACCTCTATTAATGTCGATAACGCAAACTTTGTCGATAAATAAAAAAATCATCTTCCAAAAACTTTTTATTATTAAAATACAAAATCCTCTCTTTATATATATATATTTTTTTTTTTCAGTTTTAGAATTATATAATATAATTAAATGGAAAAAAAGTCATTTAATACTAATTTTATTAAATTACTAATATTTTAGAATATTTTTATTCAAGTTCTACAGGGTTGACTAAAAAATTCCAACAAATAAAATCCCGAATATTTTAAAATGGTAAATTCTCTACTCTTGAAATAATTAAAGTAAAAATTATAGTCGACACAGTTACTAATCTCATTCAATAGGTAAGTAGCTCATAATATTTCTTCTTCGCAATCGAAGCACCTTATAGATAATACACTTTTTTTCCTTTACAAACTATAAGTATAAAATAAAAGGAAAGCAGAGATCATTTTACAAAATGTCACGATACGTAATTCTCGCCTTTCTCTTCGTCGGAAGTTACGGTAAGTGAATTTAACAAGTTTGATCAACTGCATTAAATATAAAACTTTAATTTTCATATTTTTTATGATTACCACTGTGCCATAATTCTCAATTAAGAATTCATACTGTTTTAAATTTTTGCAAATTTTTTATTATTTATTTGGAAAAACAGAAAAAGGTTATTTCAAGTTGTTTCAACAATTTTCAAAGATTTCAAACAAATTTAACACAATTTCAATAAATTTCAAGACATTTCAAGATGATTTAAAAAAACTGCAAGATATTCATTTTATTCTGAGCGAAGAGTCTTTTTTTTAATTGACATTAAGCGATCTCTAAAAATGATTCAAAATTCCTGAAAAAAATCGAAGCTTCTCTTTTTACTAAAAGAAATAATTTTCAGGGATGTCAAGAGGATTTTTGATATTACAGCCTTATAAAAAAATACTTTTATTTATATTTTATTTTTATTTCAGCTGATACAAAAATTTAATTTATTAAGGGCGTTGAAATGTTTTAGAAAATAATAGTGTAGAATGATACAAATCTTCATCTCCTTTCCAAAAAAATTTTCTGTATTTTTTTTTTCCTTTTTGGATCCAGCGCTCCAAGCAACCTTAATTTTAATGTTACATTTTTTTATATAATTCGTGTAATCTTTGTCTGGAATTTAGAGAGTATTACTATTTATCATATATTTTTTATATTACAGGAAGACTTTTTCCACTAAAAGCCCAGTTACCTGATCATCGAATTGTTGGGGGGAAAAAAGTTGATATTGTTCAACATCCTCATCAACTTTCTTTGCAAACAGTGGCTCACATTTGCGGAGCCTCAGTAATTAGCGAAAAGTGGGCAGTTACTGCCGGTCATTGTGTTGGGTAATATTTTTCATATTATATTATAAATTATAATAATTATTGAACAAATAAAAAATCAGCTTTAAATCATGTAATGATTTTTCTAGAATTTTTTTCCGATTATAGGAAAATAATTATAGGAATAATAATAAATAGTACCTTTTAGAATAATAATTTGACTATAATTTTTTTCTTTAATGATTCTCCTCTTCATATTTTACTAGAATTTTTATAATTTTATTGTTATTATTATTATTAAAAAAATTTGTGTTGATTTAAAATTTATTAACATGCCAATTTTGCAGAGGGAATGTCAAAAATTATAAATTGAAAGCTGGAAGCAGTAGTAAATACAATGGAACGACGTACAATATTACAAATATTATTCGACATCCTCTCTTTAGTATTGCTCGAATTGATTTTGATGTAGCTGTCATCCAAGTTAGTAAAAATGATCTAATCACATGCCCTTAACAATTTAATTTTTAATTTAAAATTATTACACAAAACAGGAATTTCGGAGTACAACAATTTTTTATTTTGTCTTAGCTTGCTGGTAAATTTAAACTTGGAGATACTGTGCGACCAGTGAAACTTCCTGATCGAGAAGTTTTATCGGGAACAATAGTGAATATAACTGGTTGGGGAAATACGGTGAGATAATGAAAAAATATTAAATTTGTTTAAAAAAATCGAATAACACCTTAAATCATTAGAATCCACGTAAAACATTTTTAAAAATAAAGCCAAAATAAAGTTTTCCAATGATTTAAATTGATTCGGAATGAAAACTTACTCCGAATTAATTTTGGTTCGTTCGAATTTATTGGGATTAAAAATTCGAATTGCTTTAGATTGGAAACTTGTTTTCGATTCAGTGAATCTGATTTATTTGGATAAATGTTTAGATTATACAATTTTTTTCAGCTTTAATTAATTCAGGTTGGTAGTTTACCTTAAAATTGTTGTTTTCAATTTCTAGGCTGATGGTACCAATGATGGACTACTACGTCAAGTTTCGGTTCCAATTGTCGATCACAAATTATGCGAGCAGGCTTACAAAGGTATTAACGAGATTACGCCACGAATGATTTGTGCTGGGCTATTAGATGAAGGAGGCAAGGACTCTTGTCAAGGTGATTCAGGAGGTCCTCTCACAGTCAATGGAACCCTATACGGAATCGTGTCTTGGGGACTAGGTTGTGCTCAACCACACTTTCCTGGTGTCTACAGTAATGTAGCTGAAATGAGTTCATGGATTAAAAATATTACCGGCGTTTGATGCAATCCGATTTTATTATTGCCAAGTTTGAAAGGCGAGAATTAATAAATTTAACAGTATAGTTATATAACATTTATTTTATATTTTTCACACTCTCCGTGCTACCCAGCAAAAATGGAGAGTAAACAGTTATGAAACATTTAAAAACATATGTTTATAAGAATATTTTTTAGATTTTAGGGGATTTTAAACTTCCTTACTGAATTTAAAAGGATTCCACTAGATTTTTATGATTTTTGAAAGTCAGGGACATTGAAAAATTGTATCTTGTGGATACAACTTTTTTTCTTAAGAAAAAAAGATGCACTAGGGAATTTCCTTCAAGGACGTAAGGTTACAAATGCCGAAAGCGGTAGGAGTGAGGGGTGACGAGTCGGCTCCTTGCTCTTTCCGTGGACGTTCCAGTTTTAAAATTGGTTTAAAAAAGTACATAGAATGTACTATAGTGACTTGGATATTGTTCTCGGCTCAAGGATGGTAATCTGTGGAGATGATTAAATTGAAAAATTGTTTGGAACAACTTTAAAAATATCTTTTAATGTAATTCTGCATCAAGAAAATTAGAAGAAAAATGAATAATAGATGAAAGCGCCATTTGCCTGAGGCCTTTTGTTATAGTTTGCAATATGCATGTATATGAGGTTCAGAGTTGGAGAATACGTCAGATTTGGGGGCTTTGTGAGCTTGACAATATAGACAAACGACTAATGCATATTCATAATGATTGCACGATGTATACTGCGAGGAGCAAGTGGCAATCAATTATTTCAGTCAGCCGCGTACCCGTTCTCTTGCTGATAAGTCATAAATACAGAGCTTCAAGCGACCATTTAATTTATTGCCAGTGAACGTTACCAAGCGGACTTCCGGTTCCAAATAATTGGCCGTCAGTGTCGCTCGATCGTGACGTCTCGCGAACGGAAGTTTAGTCAGGTCGTCGGATGTTGTCGAACATCAATTTTGAACATCAGTTACAAATTGTTTCAAGGTCACTTTCGATAATTGATTAGACAAATTCGCCAGTAGTAGAAACAAATTTATCATGGACCAGAAGTAGAGATTTTCGAACTAAAAATTTGCAAATGTAGTACTTAACTTTAATAAAGTATAGATTTTTATTTTACACAAATTTCGAAGAATTATATATAATTTCTAGGTATTCTATAAGATTTTAAGGGTTTCTAAAAATTTCAAAAAAATTCCAATAGACTATAGGATTTCATAACATTTTATAGGACGGATTTCAATGAATTTAAAATAATTTTAAGGCAGTTTTAATCATTTCCTGGAACCAGAAAGAAATTTCAGGTTCATTAAAATGTTTAAAAAATTTCGTGGAATTTCACGAGTTGATTATATTCACGGGTGGCACTCTAATTTTGGCTAGTTTAATTATGTAAAAATTAAATATGCACATTGTGCATTGCACATGCTTTTCAAATATTCTTTAAAAATATCCTTTCAGTGAGAGCATGTCAGATTGAATTCTAACATTAAATGTTTTGAAAATTCTAACTTTTTGTAATGGATTTAAAACAGTTTAAAATTAATAATAAAATAATAATACATTCTTGAACAAATCAATATTTAATGTAAATGGGAAAAGTTGAATTGAGAGTAAATTTACGTATTAGAGATTACTAATAATCTGCTAATAACTACTTATAATAATTAACTCTTATTCTACACATGAAGTACAATGAAAATGAAAATTTTGGTTTAATATGCTAAAGCGTTAATAAATGAGATAAATTTCCTCCATGTACTACACATTAAATATTAACTTATTTCAAAGCTCGTAATCCAGTAATTTAATAACAATTAAATTGAACCAGATTCAAAATGTTTGCAATATGTTATTTCATGGGAAAGTGAAAGGGAGAATAGAGAATGGAACAGAAAAAAAAAATTTTAGTATAAAAGAGAACATTTGGTTTAGAAATAAGAGATGTACCTAAAGAACACTAATTTTATAAAAAATTAATATATGACTGAAATGTTTGCAGTGGTACTATCCTCAGAATGACTTTTTTTTCTTTGTTGTTTCTTTATTTATTTTTAGAGAGTATAATCCTGGACATTTTTAGGCCCCGAGGGATAGGTAATACGTATGTGTTCTATGGAACCGCCAGAGAAATGGAAGGAGCGAAGAAACGTGAAATGGAATAGGTTGTAGGCGCTGAAGAAGAAGAAAAGAAGGAATAATATAAGGGTCATTGTTTTAAAGGATGGGTATTGACGTTCACAAACCCGTCTTCTCAGTGACCCAGGATCGAAGTGCAGATACACGAGTATAAACTCCGGGATACTTTGCTTGTGCACAGCCATATCCCCAGGACACAATTCCGATCAGTTTCCCATCTTGTACCAGTGGACCACCGCTGTCTCCCTGAAAAGCAAATGAAATTCTAAATTCTAAAAGAAATCATACTTGCATAATGCATAGTCTATCTACATTATATAAAAAGATCTCTCCATACGCCTTTCTTGACCCACAAGTGAAATAAGCTCTTATTAACCCACAGATGAGATACTCCCTTCTTGACCCACAAGTTAGATACGTCTTTATTAACCCACATATATGAGAAACGCCCTTATTGACCCATCTAAGGTGACATACGCTCTTCTTGACCCTGACGTGAGATATGCCCTTATTGAACCTTATATCAGATACTCCTTTATTGATCCCAATGTGAGGATCAGTGCTCTTATTGACCCCATACGTGAGATACAGCATTATTGTTTCAAGAGATTTTAAGGAATCTTATGGGATTATAAGCAATTTCAAAGGACTGTAAATCTTAGATAATAGGATTGGAAATTAATAAATCACCTGGCAGGCATCTCTCCCTCCAATTCTGACATGTCCGGCACATATCATTCTGTAAGTTATGACTTTACTGCCATAAAGTGCAGAGCACTTCGAACTTGGAACGAGTGGCACTTGGACCTCCCTCAGATGATTGCTTAATGACCCGGAGTTTCTTACAGTTCCCCATCCGGTCACAGTCGCCTTGGATCCACTGGAGTACGTATCTTGGGCTGGAGGCAATGAAATCGGTTCGATTCCGTTTTGATAATTTATTGGTTCTTCCAACTGAAACCGGAAATGATCAACAGTGAAGAAATCAGATCAAAAACAATACTAATAAAATCTGTTTCATAAAGTCTTTTCTTCTACTGCAATTATACTTTTATCCTCATTTAATGTCAGTTGAGGAAATAGATGGAAATAGAAAGGTTGGAGTGATCCAGAATGTGTCTGATTATTATCAAATCGAAGACAAACTTGAGCGTCTAAAGAGTCAACTACACTTTTACTAAGAGGAGTTCGATTCTAAATCATTTGTGCCGTACACAAATGACGTAAGAAAAATGATACCGTGTATCCTTTTTAATATTTAAAAACTATCAATACATTCGTACTGAAAAAGCGTATGTTTGTAAAAGGGAAAATTTCTAAGCATATGATTCAGTGGATTGTAGAAATTTTATTCCATGGAAAGCCGACTTTTAGTGTATGTACATCGTACAGTACACCAATGAGGTTTCTGTTGTAAAAATACACTTTCCAGTTTCAATATCAGATTCCAAAAACAGCTATGAACATTGTAAGTTTACTGCATAGAATCTTATATTAATACAGTAAAAGTGTTCATGTAAATTTCATAGTAATGAGATTTTAAGTTTGCTTTCAATTTGATAATCACCCAAAGAAGTAAGTTAATCAGTAATGTAACTGAAAAATTTCTTAGAGCTACATTATTTTATTTTGTAATGAAGTTCATACCCTGAGGACAGCAATATCATAGTCGGTCGAATCGAAGTTTTCATGGACAATGATATCACTGACATCGATTACAACTCCACGTCCGTTAATAGTTGATGAGCCAGCTTTTATCGAAAATCCACTTGGAGAAGCCCTGAAAATTGTTATTTATTTGAAGACGTTAATTTACCAATTTGTAGTTTATTTATTAACAAAATATTAATCCAATTTAATTAAGTGGACTTTACCCATAGACACAGTGAGCTGCTGTCATGATCCATTCCTCGTTTAAGATCGATCCACCACAAATGTGCCTTCCTTTGTATCTCAGGGACACCTGTGGACATATAAGTTTTTATAAAACATGCATAACTTCAGCTATTTTTCATGCCTATATACAATGGGGTTAAATTCGTGCTTTTCACTGTCTACTTTTGAGTCCCTAGGGAGTGAAAAACAAAACTTTTTAGCTCGTGTATATTTCCAATGTTCTTCTTCAACTTGTACAGATAACATTCACTCATCTAAAAGATCTGCTTTCCCCCTTTGCATAATATACTATTTTCTCTCAAGTAGAACTTTATCATATGTATAATAATAATTGTTATAAATTAAACGATCTTTAAACGATTTTAGGAGATTTTTTAGGATTTGAAAGTATTTGAAAGTTTCATTGGGATTTCATAGGATTTGCCAAAAAACTTCAAGTGTTGTTAAAATATTTCATTGGATTTGGAATTGGAATTAACAATATTTGATATTTTACAGGATTTTCAAGAATTCTTAATATCAATATAAATTTTTTTTTTCATCTCTACCTGATGTGGATGATTTTCTATGTCAGTTATATAACCTCCCACTATTCGATCATCGTCTTTCAGGGTTTCACTAGTTTCATCATTAATCTCATCTATATCAACAGTTCCAGAACTATCATCTAATAAAAAATAAAAAAGATTTATAAAATCAATAAATAAAATAAATCTGTGGAACTTCATTTTTACATAGATTAAAATTGCAATTAATTAGTTCACAAAGTCAAATTTTAAAAATATATTATTTTCAATTATTGAAAGCTTTGCAACTACTCTTAACATTTTCGCCATATCTAAAACTTCTCTAC
The DNA here is from genome assembly GCA_032275145.1 of Synergus laeviventris. Lineage (NCBI taxonomy): Eukaryota > Metazoa > Arthropoda > Insecta > Hymenoptera > Cynipidae > Synergus > Synergus laeviventris. Next base: position 1,911,330 of record JAUESI010000026.1, on the reverse strand, counting down.
GATTTAAATGTACGAACTCCAGCAATTATTTGCAAGGCATCTCCTAAAATAACTCAATATTAAATGAACTCTAGAGCTAATGAAAACTTAATTGGAGTATTAAAAAATGATCTCAGAAAATTTTTTAATTAATGTCCATATCCTACGAAAAGTTTCGATGAGCTATTGAAGAAAACTTTTTCACAGTTGGTGCAAACTTTGAAAACAAAATCCACTTGAAGCACTCGCAGAACAAAATACGAACAAATTACCAACCGATGAGCGAGTCGTATTGTGCAAGGGCGCACTCCATTAGGAGTACCGATAGAAGAACCCGGGTGTACATAACGAGATTTCTCGAACGACTGTCGACCCGCGAAGAAAGGCAGTTCTCTTTTAAATACCTAGTTTAATTGAGTTCCTTCTATTGTCGACTAGCAGGGTATAGAAAAACAGTTCCGATCATTGAGATAAAACTTGGAACACCTTCGTTCCAAACACTTGAAACGATTTCGAAAATAGCCATATGTTAATGTTAGACTGCAAGACAAATCCAAAATTTTAATCAATGAATAATTCATTTTTAGGAAGAAAGAAACTCACTCACCATCCATTCCTTCCACTTTTTATTCCTCCTCCTCCTCATGCACCAAATATACTTTTTATTTTAGAGTAGGGGAGACCGGGGCAAATCGTGACATTTTTTGTTTATAAATTTTTTCTGAAAAAAATATTTGTGATAGAAAATTCGTTTCTGCTGTTTTCACATTATTGGACCTTCTACTAACAGTACAATTTTTTTAAAACCATATCTGTCACGTCATTTCCAAAGACTGTCTTGTGTCACGAATTGCCCCAGTACTAGGGTAAATCGTGACAAGCTATGGGGCAATTAGTGACATTTCTTTCATTGAATTTAAATATCTTAATTCATTCTGTTCTTGTAGTTTATATGAAATCTGATAACATGTACTCTCTGAGCATAAGTTTTTATTGAATTTTATAAATCGTATAAATTATTCATCGTCAAAATTACCGGTGTTAAACCTGGTCGAATGATTTTTATCTCTTCACTATCTGCAGACTCGCAGTGACGGCTCAAAGACATTCTGCTAACTCCACACTTCTTTGCAGAAGCTCTCACAGATAATTTTCTATCCAGAAATACGGTTGAAATTGCCTTTTTAATTTTTTACTCGTCGATGACCGGAGTCTTGCGAGAATAATTGCGCACCATTATCAAGTGGACATAAATAATTCACATTATTTTATTAAAATCTTTGATTTTTAGAACAAAAAAACACATTTTTATTGAAAAAGCAATATTTAATGTGTCATGAATTGCCCCAAGGGCACGTGATGGTCCACAAATCACAAACTATATAGAAAATGCATAAGTCTGAGTCACTGACGCGTTGTATACAAGTATGGCTAACAAGTAAAACTTAATGTTCGAAATCAGGAAGTATTCAATTGACTTTTTATAACAAAATTTTTGAGAAATCGAAATTTTGCTTTGACGAGTCGAAAACAACTTTCTTCACCACTGACGACGAAACGTCGTATAGATACGCTACTCAAAGTTTATCTCCATATAGAGGGCCATAGAGCCCATCTACCTTCGGGGTTGCAGGTTTCTTCTAGAAAAAATATTACAGTTAGGCCTGAAAGAAATTTTTCGTGTTGTCACGAATTTCCTCGGTCTCCCGTATAAATCAAATTTCTTGCATTTAGTTATTATCACGGTGTTCCGTTTATTTGTGATATTTTATATCAATCTACTATATTTAAATAAATAATGAAACAGTTTTGAAATTAATAATCACATTTCTGCTCAGTGTTGCAATACAAATTTATAATTAAGTTCGTCGACAAGTTCTCAACTCAAGTTATTCGAACATATTTTAATAAATTTTATTTCTTAGTATTCGTCAAAATGAGGAAATATGCAGCGTGATTTAAAAATCGTAAATAAGAAACTAATTTAGACATCGCATTAAAACATCATTAGCCTATTTAATTTTTTTCCTAATTTCGTTTTCGTCTACATATAGATTATAATTCATATTCCCGTGAGCTTAACTTTACGATAAAATTTATCTACGAGGTCATTGTTACACTCTGCGTCAAAAATCGATTATTATACGCAGATTGTTCATAAAATTCTATTATATTTACCATGCATACTTGCAAATCTGACTACACATACATAAATATTGAATTCCAATTAACGGTTAGTAAATTCTGTACGAGAAAATGTAGGAAATTCATGACCAATATTTTAAAATATCGGTATGTATATACTATATACAGTTATACACCAAGAAGTAAAAAACTTGGAATAAAGTTCTGAATAGCTAAATTTTTCGATTTGCTTTACTACGCACAATATCGCCAAATATTCCAAACGAAAGTTGTAGATCTCGTCGAGTAACTGTAAATAAATGCAAAATACTATAATTTTTATCGGTTTTTAAATGAAAATTTATGTATCTCGTAAACCATCACTGGTCGAAAAAAATGCTTACGATAAAAAGCGTGTATTTCGATAAGATCTACAACTTTAGTTTTGAAATATTTTTTAAAAATTTGGGTATTGGCTGAGATAAACGCAAAAAACCATTATTTTTATGGTTTTTACATGGTCACACCATGAAAATCGAATAATCGCCAATTTTCACTATCATATTCGTAATGAGCGCATCAAAGTACACAAATATGCGGAGTTTAAATAAAATAGGAGAATTCAGCTATTCGGACTTCGTTCTATAACTTGGAAATAACATTTTGAAAAAGAAACAGTCTCTAATAATTATGCCTACAAGGAAGAAAAGGATGATTTAAAAAGTCGTATTTTTTGAGCCATGTGTGCCGTTGGCACTCTGCTGGAGTTCAAGTGGCATCAGAATTATGCAATAGCTTGCACGCCAATCAAAGCAAACTCACCCCCAAATGCAAAGGTCGACTCGACGAATGTTTATCGCGTCGATTGGCCACCGTCATGTCCGCAGCAAATATGCCTGACTGTTTGCGTGAATCAAGCAATGATTGCCAGAGTTAGCTACAGCGCTCGTATCCAATTACTCTAGCATTCGATTTCAACTCGTAAACTCACCACACTTTTTTTCAATTTATTGTGGCCACAGACCCGCTTCTCGTGGACTCAGTGCATTTTCAGAAGGACCCAATTGATCGACAACAATTTGCCATCTAAAGGTTCAATCGAAACTATCGAGAACCATTTCGACACTTCAGAATAATGCAAACAATAGCTCAATTATTTAATTAAAAACTGCAATCATATAGTACTTCAATATATATGGTAGTCGGGGTCAATAAGGGCGTATCCATTGCCGGAGTAGAGAAGAGCGTATCTCACTTATCGATCAATAATGGCGTATATCTTTTGTAGGTCAATAATGGCGTATTTCACTTGTAGGTCAATAAGGACGTATTTCACCTGTGGGTCGATAAGGGTGTATCTCACTTTTGTGTCAAGAACGGCGTATGTCAGTAGGGGTCAAAAAGAACATGTCTCACGTGGAGGTAAATAAGGGTGTATATCACCCGTGGGTCAATAAGGGCGTATCTCACTTGTCGTTCAATAATGGCGTTTCACTTATAGGTCAATAATAAGGACGTATCTCATGTATGCGTGTATGCGCGTATGTGACTTTTGGATCAAAAAGGGCGTATCTCAATTGTCGTTCAATAAGGACGTATTTCATTTGTAGGGCAAGAAGGGGATATCTCATGTTGGGGTCAAGAAGGGTGTATCTCACATGTGGTTTAAT